>WNWU01000035.1:10338615-10439564 GCA_012654045.1 Ptyas mucosa
AGAGAAGAGAAGAGAAGAGAAGAGAAGAGAAGAGAAGAGAAGAGAAGAGAAGAGAAGAGAAGAGAAGATTCTTTATTGGCCAAATGTGATTGGACACATAAGGAATTTGTCTGTGGTGCAGAAGCTCTCAGTGTACTATACATACAAAGTGATATAAGATACCAATAGGCACCCAAAGCAGAGGCTAGAAACCATGGTTTACAGTCTAGGGCAACAAAACACAGCTAAAACAAGTCATGTAGTATGGAAATCTCTTAAATTCCCATTGATGGTTGGAGAGGAAACCACCTCTCAATCATAGGAAGAGAGTTGGGTGAGTCTATGCCGTATCTGAAGATGTGACTAGGAATTCGGGAAAACTTCTACCTTTTAATAAAATGTGTGAGTCGGAGAAAGCATCCCTGGCCTCCAGAACCATGCAAATGGCCTGGAAGCAGGAAGAACAAATAGCAAGAAGAGAAGCGTAAACTTCCTTGAGGAGTTAACGCTGAAGTGTGGTGGCATGGAGAAGATTCCTCTGTTGGAGCAGAGCTTCCTCCTCCAGAAAAGGAAACAGGAGGGGCGTTCCCAAGACTGATGCCCCTTGTTCTTGAGGAGATGAAAGCCAGGCCGACATTTGTTTAGGGCTTGTAAATTCCAAACCAATTGGCTCGGGTATCTGAATGTGAAAGGAAGCTTTGATAAGATCGGCTTGCTGCCCCTTTGTGAGACCAGTGCTTCATTCTTAACACCTCCCTGGAGTTTAGGGAGCCACTTTAAAAGGGCCTTTGTCTTGCAGTTTGTCCAAAGCACTCACATCAAAAACAGCCTGGAAGATCAGAAGGCTTATTTGAAACTCCAAATGAAGGCTGGGAAGTGATAAAGCAACAATGACGTTAGACAAGAAGGAGAGCCCCTTCTCCTGATGTCCGAAGAAGGGTTAATCATTGATCACTCGCAATGCAATGCATTTCCCTCCTGAGGAAGAGTTTTCTATCACCACCATCAAAGTGATGCCCAGAAAAGTGACCTTTTCTGAAGTTACCCTGTTTAGAGAGGCCGAAAGGAGGCAGGATGGAGAAAGGTACTCATTCATCCCAGGAAAAGGTTCATGGGGATCAGGCAATCCAGACAGGCCAGGTGAAACCTGGTTACTCTAGAGACCATCCTATTAAGCCATAACAGAATAACAGGATAACAAGAGTTGGAAGGGATCTTGTACAGGCAGAAGACCCTATATCATTCCAGACAAGTGACTATCCAGTCTCTTAAAAACCTCCAGTTTTAGAGTATCCACAACTTCTGGAAGCAAGCCATTCTACTGATCAATTGTTCTTAGTGTCAGTAAATTTCTCCTTAGTTCTAGGTTGCATCTCTCTCTTTAACAGGCTTCCAGCCATTGCTTCTTCTCCTGCCTTCAGATGTTTTGGAAAAAAAGGTTGACCCCCTCTTCTCTATTGCAGCCCAAGTACTGGAACATGCTATCATGTCACCCTTAGTCCTTCTCTTCATTAGACTAGACATACCCAATTCCTGCAATGTTTCTTCCCATGTCTTAGCTTCCAACTTCTTAACCATCTTTGTTGTTCTTCTGCTTTCCAGAGTCTCAACAACCTTTTTATATCATGGTGACCAAAACTGGATGTGGATCAAATATTACAATATGATATGATTATAATATTATATAATCGATCAAACCATAATGTGGTTGGTACTTCAATTCTCAGAATTCCCTAGGGATTCATGGGTGGCTGGGAATTGAAATTGACAAATCCTAAAGAGTCCTTTGCTCTAGCCCAACAATCAGAGACTGGTGATCAACTTGTTCAGTAACTGATCAGAGATTCTTTTAAACTATGATTTCAATTTTGCAAGCATTCTTAGAAAACATTGTTTTATTTTTCCATATATCATTCTGTTTGTACCTCTTGCACCAAGGTCACTGGCACTCTGTGTAAATGTTTCAGTAAGAACAAATACAAAAAACCCTCTTTCTGGATCAAGTCTAGCTTAGACTTCACAAGAGAAAAGGACGAAGAGCCAAATATGGTGAAATTTTCATCCAAAAATCGGAGTGTAAAGAACTGGTACTGGATAAGGGCTCTTGAGTCATGAGTCATGTTTTGTCTCCAATGCATGTTTTGTCTCTTGGAAAAACAAGGACAAAAGAAGAGTACTGGATGATTTATGCTGATCAGCAGAGACTAGAAGTAGAAAAAGAATTTAACAGAATAACAGAATTGGAAGGGACATTGAAGGTCTTCTAGTCTAACCCCTTGCTCAAGCAGGAGCCCCAAAACCATTTCAGACAAAAGGCTGTCCAGTTTCTTCTAAAAACTCTCCAGTGACAACCTCATGGTGCACATTTCCTTGTTGCACCAAGATATGCACCAGAAATGGCCAAATTTTTGTGTTCTGATCTTCTGAAGGCCATTGGGGGGGAGGCGGTCATTCCCTGATAAAGTGATCTCACAGGAAATATTTTCAGCCTAATTTGGGAAGATTTTAAGGTTTGAAATGGGAATAGATCATTGAGACACAAACATCTACTTCCCCACTTGTAAATTCCCCTAGTTTATCATCAGTGCAATGGTGCAAAATGTGCTGAGTATGACATGCAGGTCTTTGGCATGGCTTACAAACCATGACTGTCTTCCATATACTCACAATGGCACCCTAAAATGTTATGATTTCTAAAATACACAGAACCTTCACAATTTAGAATCATGTATATTCTATAAATAGAACTGCATTGAAATAACAGCCTGTATCAAGATTCATAATACAAGTAGACCTCGACTTACTACAATTGAGCCCAGAATTTATGCTGCAGAGAAATTTGTTCAGTGAGTTTTGTCTCATTTTATGACTTTTCTTGACACATTTGTTAAGTGAATCACTGCAGTTGTTAAATTAGTAACACGGTTGTTAAGTGAATCTGGCTCCCCATTGAGTTTGCTAGTCAGAAGGTTGCAAAAGGGGATTACATGACCCACGGGACACTGGAACCGTCATAAATATGAACCGCCTCTCAAGCATCCGAATGGAGAAGATGTGACCATGGGATGCTGCCAAGTGTGAAAAATGGTCATAAGTCACTTTTTTCGGTGCTGCTGTCATAACTAAGAATGGTCAATAAATCATAGAACCGCCACAATTTAGAATCATGTACATTTCACAAATAGGACTGCACTGAAATAATAGCATGTATTGAGATTCACATTATATTATATTAAAATTATGTATTACAATAAGGGGGGGGAGAGGCCACAGCGCCTGCGCACCAAGAGAGCGCGCACTCTCCCTCCCTCTGCTCCACGCGCGCGCTCGTTCATCCATTGGGCTCGCGCACGAGCGCGCTGCCGCGCTTGCGCAATACCGTGCGCGGCGCGAGGGGGGGGCGATGAGCGTCCTGCTCCCCAACATGGCGGACTTCGACACCATCTACGAACTGGAGGAGGAAGAGGAGGAAGAGGAGGAGGCGGCGGCGGACCAAGAGGAGCTGACGGAGGCCTCCCGGACTGTGGTGAGGAGTCAGGAGCTGCCGCGGCCCCGGGACGCGCCCGAACCCGTGGCTGTGAGGGGCGCCGGGCAGATCACCGTGTAAGGACCCGCGGAGGGGGCGAAGGGTGCGGGCGGGCTGGGCGGGGCCGCGGGGCCTGCAGGCGGGGGAGGGAGGCGTGCCTCTGAGCGCGTGCAGAGGGCGCGGGGAGGGGGTCTTTGGGTGGAACGGGGAGGGTCCCTTGGGCATGTGCAGAGCGCCGGGACCCTCAGAGGAGGGGCAGAAGTGTGGAGGGACCCGTGACACCCCCCCCCATTTTTTAGGGGTGAGATGAGCTGCAGAAATCCCAGGGTTCCTGAGCGTGTGCAGAGCGCCTCTCTTTCACTGAGCGGCTGTTCCTTGGATCTTCCAGGGACCCTCGGAGAGGGAGTCAGCCTGACAGGCAATGAGCAGCTTTTTATTTATTTTAATTTGTATTTTTATTTATTAATTTTTATTTTATTTATTTATTCATTCTTCAAATGGATACAGCCACCTATCTCATACATTTCTGACAATTTCAGAATATTGAAATATAAAGAGAGCAAAGAGCAGGAGAAGCATTTTTTTAAAAAAACAGCCAATATAAAAGCATGCAGAAAGCCATCCTAAAAATAATAATAAAATACAGAGTCACCTTTAACCATAACATGCAATACAACTACAAGTAGCCCTCGACTCACAATAGTTCGTTTAGTGACCGAAGTTACAACAGCACTAAAAAAGGGACTTATGACCTTTTTCACACCACTCTGGCAGCATCCTCATGATGACATGATCAAAATTTGGACGCTTGGCAACTGATTCATATTTAGGATGGTTCCAGTGATCTGGGTCATGTAGTCCCTTTTTGTGACCTGACAAGCAATGAGGAAGCTAGATTCACTTAACAACCGTGTGACTAACTTAAGTGCAGTGATTCACTTAACAACTGTGACAAGACAGGTAAAATGGGGCACAATTCGCTTGACAAATGTCTCAATTAGCGACAGAAATTTTGGGCTCAATTGTGGTCGTAAGTCGAGGACTACCTGTACTTGCTTTCTGGAGCACCTATGGGAAGAAGCCCAGCGGAGACCCTGTGCTGAAAGGACCCAGAGCCTTTCTTAGGGTAGCCCCTTCTCTCACTTAGGGCACTTTCGCCCTTTGGGATGTGGAGAGACACTGCCATTGCTTCCCTCTGGAAAGCCCTGGGGGGCCCATGGGGCCAACAGACAGGCAGCCCCAAACTCTTCTCCAGTATTTGCAGGGTTGTGCCCCCCTCCCTTGCCTCAAACATTTGGGCTTGAGGTTGATGCTGCACTGCAGACAAGGAGGGCACATTTTAATATTGTCAGTATTGAACAAAAATAAAAACAGAACCAGATGAGGATATCTATAAAAGGAGCTGAAGCAACATAGGAGCAGGAAGATATGTTGGATGTGTTTGCTGCCTTGAATTATTTGCAAAAAAAATAAAGGCGCAATACAAATAAACGAATTAATAAAGGAGGGTGTGACATTGCAAAGGCTTGGGTGATACTTAGCAAAGTTAAAATTCAAAAGTTGTGAACGCTATCCAAACGGTGAATCTGGGATATGATAGAAAGTGATCCTAAAGTGGCCATTTGAAAAACATTGGTAATTCTCTGATTGTTTGTTCGCTTTTAATTATGAGAGGGAACCCATTTGCTTTTCAAGTGTAATCATAGAATATGTGTTAAATGCAATTGTTTGTTACAATGTCTACTTTTACATCTTGCCCTGCTTTCTGTAAAGCAAATAACTTAATAATGTAAGAGAACTGTCCTTTTGTTATTTGTTATTTTGTTAAATGTTAACGGCTTTGTTTAAATTTTAAACTCCCTAGGCATTATTATTTGTCATTTGATATTTATTTCATTATCCGTTCAAAGATTGTCTTGGAAATAATTGGGAATACAGTAATTGGAATTACTTATTCTTATTATACGTATCAAATAGGATGTTTTGAATTGTACTCACATGATATTTCTTTTTTATAATGTTCTGTTGTAGAACCCATTCTTTTTAAGAGGACATTTGCTTTCTCTTTGAAGCAAATCTTCATTTGAAATCTATTTGCTTTGTATATCTTCATTAAGTATTTTAATTTTTATTCTTAAATTGCATTTACATTAAGAGATGAAAGCAAGTAGTATCTTGATCTGATAGTTCTTCACTGGTCATTGACCCCTCTTTTTTAAAAAAGAACTATTTATATATAGAGTGAACTTCCTGTGTACTTTAAAAAAAACTTACCCAGAATTCCTCGACTCTGAATTTATGATTTCCATTTCTTACCTCCCTTTCTGTGGGGTACAATATATTCTACATTTTATCTGTAACTTCCTCATTTTTGTCAGAGTTTTCTCCATATTATACTAACTATACTGTTAGTTCTTGAGCCCTCTGAATAGACCACTCTGTGTCCCCCACTTGATTGAAACACTGCATTTATACTGCTGGGAAATCTTTGCCAGTATTTCTAGGTGTCACCAATCCATACTGTTTGAAGTCTCTAGATTCATCTCCCCGCAACCCAGTTCTGGATCACGGCTTGAAACAGTAATGAAAAACCTAATTACAAAGCATGTAACTTTATTTATCTCTTCATATTGCATAAAACAACTTTGTGATAAGCTAATAATAAAAAAGACAATGTGATATAGATGTGAGCAGAATATTTGAACCATATTTAAATTGCTTATTAATTAAACTACTCAACTAAAAAATCTGTATGCCAAGGTATATAAAAAAATCTGTATGCCAAGGTATATTGAAGAAAGCTTTCTCTTTCATGACCCTCCTTCTGGAAGGGTATAAATTAAACCAGAGAGCATACCTTTATTGTTTTGGGGCTCATCTACATTTCTAATAACTTCATAGTTTCTTTTTCAAATAATTCACCAAGTGAATTTGGTTAAAGCTAATGTAATCCTTAGCATCATTTGAGCAGATTCTAGTAGTGTAATAGACTCTAGCATACAATTAACAATATAATTTCATCTTTAGCAGGAAATAATATAGATAAACAATGAATTGTGCAACTAGATAGGAAAGACCAGTTTTCTAAAGGAAAGGCTCTGTTAAAAATAATGTTTTGTACAACTTTCGTTCAGTTCTGTTGTTAAGCAAAATAGAATGGGGAGAAAGACAACCCCACATTGTTTCAATCTGTACTGTAAGTCTCATTGGAATTTTATATATTGTTAGCTCTGGCATGAGTTAACAAGGCAAAGTGTCTTTTAATTCATAGATGATTTTGAAGTTTATGCTTATCTCTCTTATGATAAGAATCTCAAATACAATTTTTTGAGAGTACTCTCTCCCCTCTTTTAAATTCCTGTTATGGCCTCCAGATGTATTGATTCCTAGCCAGCATGTTTTATAAACATGATGGCTGAAGGTGATGGGGATTTTAGTCCATTGCATCAGGACAATGCAAGTTGGGTAAAGTAAATTGTTCAATGTGTGCTGCTAAAGCATTGGATTAAAATGCAGGATTTGTACAGTTTTTTTAGAAGTAAATTGAGAGGGGTTTTTTTATGGGATACGAAAAGTTGGTATCAAGGTGGCTGTATAACTGTACAAATGCTTCATTTATATCCTGCCTTTATTATTATTATAAACAACTCAAAATAGCAAGCATATCTAATACTCCTTCCTCCTATTTTCTTCACAACGACTCCTCTGTGAGATGAGTTGGTCTGAGAGAGAGAGACTGGCCCAATGTCACCCAGCTGGCTTTCATGCCTAAAGTGGGACTAGAACTCATGGTCTCCTGGTTTCTAGCCTGGGAGCTTAACCACTAGACCAAATTGATCCTCATTTTTTTTAGCTGTACCTTTCTAAAAATTATGTTGAAATAGAATTTGAATTTTTCTTTTGCTTGAAACCCTGGTATCTTCTACTTGTTTGTTTGTTTAGTTGGTTGGTACCTTCTAGTTGTATATGATCCAGATGGAGAATGATAGTCATTTCCAATCAGCACTGAATGTTAACCCTTGTTTTCAAATTCTGGCTCTTACTTTTTGACATTGCCTATTTCTCCAGGTATAAAGTACGTGATTATTTTTTCTTTCAAAGCTCTATCTTCAGCTCATTATTAAGTCTAACATGGTTACCCATTAGCTCTTATTGTTTATTTATTTATTAACTTATGAAATTATTACCTGCTTCAATTAAGGTAACACACGCTGGGGTACAAAAACAACAATCATACCTGGTGCAATGAACAATAAACTACAATAATACCCAATAGCAGAGAGTATACATACTTACTTCCAAAATTACAACAAATATAATATTTCTGGCACTGGAAGTCAACAGCGCTCAAGTCCCAGTGGTCAAGAGAGGCGGGCTGCCTCTGTTTCTTGGAGCTTTTCTAGATGTGGGTAATCCCAATGGAGAATGCCTGTTTTGGGATGGGGTCGGTCATACCTCCCAATTGGTGGGCCCTCCAGCAGGCATTCTCTGTGGCCTTGGATTGCATGTGTTTTGTGTGGACTTTTACCTTCAATGAAGAGAAACCCCCCCCCAGATGTAATGAGATCTTTTTTTGGAAGTTGAGTCAATGATGATTTCCATTTATTATATATTTTAAAATTTTAGGTGGCGCAGTGGTTAGAATGCAGCATTGCAGGCTAACACTGCCCACTGCCAGGA
The DNA here is from genome assembly GCA_012654045.1 of Ptyas mucosa. Classification (NCBI taxonomy): domain Eukaryota; kingdom Metazoa; phylum Chordata; class Lepidosauria; order Squamata; family Colubridae; genus Ptyas; species Ptyas mucosa. The sequence goes on from WNWU01000035.1 coordinate 10,346,801, forward strand.
GTTCAATCCTGACCAGCTCAAGGTTGATTCAGTCTTGGTCGGTAAAATGAAGTTGATAAAATGAGGACCCAGATTGTTGGAGGCAACATGCTGATTGTGTAAAACTGTTAGAGAGGGCTGTAAAGCACTATGAAATGGCACATACGTCCAAGTGCTACTGCTATTGCTATAAATTGTTGGGGGCAAGATGCTATTTAGTATACTGTGTTTGGTGTAAGCCGCCCAGAGTCCTCGCAGAGTGGGCAACATAGAAATATGAAAAATAAACAAATGAATGAATGAATGAATGTTAGTTTGTGCCATCAGAATTTGTGTCATTGGGATGGTAGACTGAGTGAAAATAGGCCTCGTGTCATTTAAGATTTTACAATCAACTACTAGTTTTTCTTTTAAAAATGGATTTTGGAATGAGAAAACAGTTACAATTTCATTGCCAAATAAATTACTATTGTATAGACAATAAATTGTAAGTTATTAATTGCTGAAGCAGCACTTCAATTTTTTTTATAGAACAAACATTACACACAATAAGCTATGAGACAGTAAGTACTGTATCTAAATGCCTTGTTTAATGGAGATCCTAAATAGACATTATAGGATGGTCAAACATTTTCATAGGTTTATTTATAGGATGTGTTTCCAAGACTACATTTTCATCCTTTTACGTGTATTTGGATGGTGGGTAGCCCACTCATTTGGAATTAATGGGTTTTACTTGTCAAGGAAACTTGACATTGAAGGTAGTTTTCAAGGCTGTCTCCAGAGACTGTGGTACATAAATAGACCATTTCCCTACTGAATTGATTATGTAAAAATTTCCATTCCTTTAACGTGCATTTATTGAGTAAAATGGAAAGGAAGCTACTTAAATAGATCTTTCTATTGTGATGCTTCAGTGCTAAAACATACACTTTTCAGTCATTCACTTTTTGTGATATTTTCTTGAATTGTCACTAAATATTATCGTAGTTTAAAGAAGCAACAATAAAATTATGTTGTATGTACCAAATTTGTTTAAAAATACTACAAAAAAGATGGCTATTAGTTTGTTTGTTTTTTAATTTTGATTTATATGCCGCCCTTCTCCAGAGACTCAGGGCGGCTTACAATGTGTTAAGCAATAGCCTTCATACTTTTGTATATTTTATACAAAGTCAGCTTATTGCCCCCACAAACCGGGTCCTCATTTTACCTACCTTAGAAAGGATGAAACGCTGAGTCAACCTTGAGCCTAGTGAGAATTGAACTCGCAGTAATTGCAGGCAGCTGGAAGCTAAATACTACTTTTAACAGTAGCATTAGTCTGCTGCGCCACATCAGTTTAATGTGCATGCTGTCAATAATATAATTACAATGTAATGTAATGCAATGTTTGTCATAATCTTGGCAAGTCTGACAAAAGTTAAGCATTCCTATAGGAGGCTCTAATATGGACAGCAAGCAGCATAGCAAGGCTAAATTGATACCAACATTTAAAACAATATTCCTGCTTCTTTTCCAGTTTCTACACCATTGAATTGAAAGAAAGAATGGTGTAGAAAGTTGGAAACATTTTAAATTGGCTTCTTTGTTTCTGCTGAAGCTCCAAAGAACACTTTGAGAATTTAATGCTATGCACCAAACAAGACCAAGGCTAATATAATAATTTATTATGGAGAAAATTAAAATATATTTAACTTGAAAGATGTATTCAGTTAGAAGCTTCTTTTTCAATGTTGTTGCTTGAGGTTGAATTTTACCATGTTTAGATTAGGCTGCCATTATTCTGAAAAATTCTTATCGGTTGTTTGGGAGATATCTTTTAGAAGTAAGGCACTGAAATAAGGATTTCTCTATACAGATAGTCCTCAATGTACAACCATTCATTTAGTGACTGTTCAAAGTTACAATAGCACTAAAAAAGTGACTTATCATTTTTCACACTTACAACCGTCGCAGCACATCCACAGTCACGTGACCAAAATTCAGGCACTTGGCACAACTTGCATGTGTTTATGATAGTGGCATTGTCCTAAGGGTCATGTGATCAACATTTGTAACCTTCCCAACCAGTTTCTGACAAGCAAAGTCAATGGGGGCAGCCAGATTTACTTCATGACCACATGATTCACTTAACTGCAGTGATTCATTTAACAACGATGGCAAAAAAAGGTTTAAAATAGGGCAAAACAACGGTCATATTTAGCAACAGAATGTTAGGCTCAATTGGGGCCATAAGTTGAGGACTACCTATTATAGCTAGTTTTAGGTGTGCATAGTGCCAAAGTCCATAAAAAGGAATAAAGCGCATGAACAACTTATTAAATATGTCATTGGTTCCAGGTTTTTCTAATATTAGTGGAACACATTGTTTTCTGAAGCTAACAGGTTATTTATCAGTTTCCAATTATAGAAGGTCCTTCATGCTGGCAAGGGGCAATACTTTGACCTCTTTGCTTCTGATTGGGAACTTTAGAAAAAAATCTGTATTGTATATGACTTTGTACCAATAAAGGAGAATATTTGTAGCTCATATTTGTATATGACTTTGTCTTTGCAGCTTCAGGAGGTTGAATCAATAAAGCATGTCCTCCTACGTTTTGTATTTTATAATGCTACCGTACACGACACTCATCATCCTGCTTCTGAGGTCCTCCCAGGGTTAATAGACAGTGCTGCAAATTACTGTATTGCTTAGTCTCTTTTCATTGTGAAGCCAAGATACATTTGTATTGTGACTTTAGGTTTGTATATTATTTTATATTCCTTGCAAAGTATTAAGCTGTGGAGATTACGTTTTGTGTAATGTGTATACCTCAAAATATCTACAGCAGGTCTTTCAGTCTTTTCTCTAAGTGAAAAATGAATCTGTGGGTATATAATATGTGTCATCTATGTGGTTCTTTAACCTTAGCTCAAAGTTTGCAAAGCTTGCAAGGTCAAGATGATACTGCTTTGGGATCCTATCCTGGAAGGATTCTTGTTTCCCCTGTTAAAACACTACAACCTTCATCATTCTTACTAATTTGTGGAAGAAAAGTCAGAAGATGAAGTGTATATTAAAATGTTCTTGATGAATAGTTTAGGTCATAATTTACAAACTTTATTTCCTACAAAGATCTGTTGAGACCTGATTAATTTGATAGAATTTATATAGACAGACATTAGGAAGAAGAAACACCCATTTATATTTATCTTGGTAATTTTTAAAACAACTTGCTAATAACAAGAGATGTACATGTTTCTTGTTTTGGATACTCCTTGCTATATAAAAAATTATTTGAATGCGGTACAAAGCCATAGCAAATTATAATCTCGAATGCAGAATAGGTATAAAAAAAGTTGTAAACATTTTATAGGTTCGGTGGAAATACTTTTTGTTCTTTGTTTTTTCAAGGTTTGGCTTGAGCAACAGGTTTGACACAGAATTTCCCTCTGTTCTGACAGGGAAGGTAAGTTGGAATTGCCTTGATCCTAAACCTGACTTCCTTGTCACCTTGTTACATTTATCAAGGAATGCTCTTTTATTGAAAAAGTTTTAACAATACAAATTTTTCCCCCTTTTTCCCCCCCCTCCCTAACCACAGAATGTAGAATACATATAAAAAGAATATATAAATCCTTCCCATCCCCACCCTAACCCTCCCCCTCCTCCCTCTTCCCTCCCCCCCTTGACTTCCATTATATGCAATATTAATATTCCCAAACAATATATATGTTATTCAAACTTCCATATCTTTTTTCCTATATTTACTAACATACTAACATAATCATCTCAGCTAAAAGCGATATAATATTTTCTAGTCTGATACTTATTCTGTACATACTCAATCCATAATTTCCATTCCTGTATATACTTCTCATGCGTCTGATCTTTTAAAAAAGCTGAAACCTTTGCCATTTCTGCAAATCCAGCCATCTTCTGGGTCCATTCATCAACCGTCGGTAGGACATCACTCTTCCAATGTTGGGCAATCAACAACCTAGCTGCTGTCACCATATACAAAATCAGTTTAGTTTCACCCAATGTAAAGTCTCTAACTATACCCAGTAGAAAAAATTGCGGAGAAAATTGTATTTTTTTCTTTAAAACATTTTGCATAACCCACCAGATTTTTATCCAAAAAGCCCTCACTTTCCTGCAAGTCCACCAGATGTGATAATATGTGGCATCTAAACAATCACATCTCCAACATTTTGGCTGCACATTAGGGTACATGCACGACAATTTCTTGGGGTCTAAATGCCATCTGTAAAACATTTTATAAAAGTTTTCTCGTAAATTTTGTGACTGTGTAAATTTAACGTTCTGAACCCATATTTTTTCCCATGTTTCCAACATAACTGGTTGAGAGAAATTTTGTGCCCATTTAATCATACAATCTTTAACTAGCTCATTTTCTGAGTCTCTTTCTAACAAAACATTATAAACTCTCTTAATATGCATTGGACCTGTCCGCTTCATCTGTTCAACCAATTCTACTTCATATTCCATTAAACCAGTTTGTTGATCTTCTTTCCATCTCATCTGTAATTGATTGTACTGCAACCAAGTCAACGATTTCCCTTCTTCCAACAGCATATCCAAAGTCTTCAATCGCCACCTGCCCTCTTCAAAGTAAAGTAACTCTTTATATACAAACCCCCCGAGTGACTTAATATTTGTATTCCAGGAATGCCCTTAAGATGATCCATAGTGACCACAAACAGGTGTAATCTAAGATATGGCCACTGATTTCTGTGGTTTCAAAAAAATACATTCAAGAGCAGCCTTTATGTAGATCTGCCCTTCATTCTGTTAGACTCAGGATCTGTTTCCCTTTCCCCCCTCCAAACTTATGAGTTTTCCTTTGTTCAATTTGAGAGTTTTCCCATGAGTAGAACATGTGCAAGAAGGAAAGTTGTCTACTCTTATCAGGATTTAGAATGCTTTATATAGTTCAAGTTTTCTTACAAATATTAAATGGTTGGGTAGTGCAGGATGTGCATTCTCCTTGCTTACTTCAGTATCTCCCTCTCTCTCTCCCATTCTCCCTGTCTCTCTGTCTCTTTCTCTCTGTCACACTCACATACACACACACTCTCTCTTTAGTCTCTATTTGGCTATCAGATCACTCTCTTGTCAGTGTAGACTCGTAGCTATTATCTGTGACAGCATCTCTAATAGAGGTGGCTAGGCTGTGTTCATTTGATGTGGCAACCAAGATGGGAGGTACTCTGCCAGATTGATTGAATTTATCTTGAAAGCGTATTTTAGAAATGTTGGCTGGAATGTATTTGATGGGTGTGATACCTTATGCCGAGTGAAGCATTGATTGACCTGCTCTGTGCTATTTGTGGGCAGTGACATCATCCCCAAAGACTATATAAAGATTCTCCCATATTGTACAAGCAGTCCTCGACTTACGACCACAATTAAGCCCAAACTTCCTGTTGCTGTGTGGGACATTGGTTAAGTGAATTTGCCCCATTTTACAACCTTTCTTGCCAGTGTTGTTAAGTGAATCACTGCAGTTGTTAAATTGGTAACAAGGTTGTTAAATGAATCTGGCTTCACCATTGACTTTGTCAAAATGTAGCAAAAGGTGACTACATGACCCTGGGACACTGCAAACGTCATATATATGATCCAGTTGCCAAGCATCTGAATTTTGATCATGTAACCATGGGGATGCTGCAATGATTATAAGTATGAGAAACAGTCATAAGTCACTTTTTTAGTCCTGTTGTAACTTCGAACGGTCACTAAACAAACTGTTGTAAGTCGAGGACTACCTGTACTCTCTAAGACATCTTCATTACCCAGAAAACAACACTAGCAAAAGCTACCCAGAAATTGGAACATGGCATAAACGGACTGAGGGTAGAGTGAGGTTTCTTTCTATTTTTAACCGTGTAAAAACTAGGTCAGAGATAGCAAAGTTTGTGCATTTGTGTATTCTCCCAGTAGCATCTGTTCTGCTTGACAACCGCTCTTCCCGGCCAGACATTTTGATGCAACATTAAAAATAGTTCAATGGTGGCAGCTAGACTGAACATATTATAGCATTGTTTAAAGAACCCATTTCAGGTACGAACTCACCTGATTGTCAGACTCCAGCTCTAGGTCTAATTCAGAGTCAGCTCTGGGATAAGTAGTTTAAGATCTTTGTATCTGAAAGTGTTTGTTTCTCTCAAATGAGAATCCAACTAAATTAAATCAATTGTTCTCAAGTGGAAGCCCAAATTACAGTATAACCATGCTTTGGTCTCTGCATTTCAGAATGCTGGTTATTATTTTTCTATTACTGTAGGTGGTGGTAATAAGTCTAAGATGTGAACAGAAATTTAAGACATACTCTTTCTTGGAAAGTAATATGTGGCTTTTTTCAACTGAAGCATATCACAGACTTTGAAAAATAGAATACTGAAAACAAGAGAAAAATTCCTAGTTATTACCTCATTTCAACCTTCAGTTTTAGGGAATTCTCACATTCCAAATTTCCCTAACCCTTTTCTGTTCATTTAATTATTTTAATACCACGGTAAGCTTTCAGCCCTGACCACCTAGTTTAGAGTTGTCTGTTCACACAACTCAACTTTTGTGGGCGGGGTTTCTTATTGATAAAAATGTTAAGCTTTCAATATGGTGTTAAATGGGACTTCCATAGTTTTGTCACCTGGTGCTGTTTAGTCATCCTTTAGGGGAAAAGTCCAGCTTCCTGCTCTGATCTTGAAACAATACAGACTTTAGTGAGCAATGCAGGGAAGTGCAAGTCATAAAACCTCCCTTTGGTATTATGATTCAGCAGAAGGTGTGATGGATAGGGCTGTGATCACCATGGTCAAAGAAAGCAGAGCAGGCCTGCTGGTTTTCGGGCGATCACTTCCTCTCTTGCCTGCTGTTGTAAAACATTATGACCCTTCCGTCCGCCCTCCACCCCTTTTATGGCTGGTTGGCAAAAAGGAACTCCTCTTTAGAATGCAGGCCTGCTGATCTCTTCGGGCAGATGGATTTCTTAGAGCTCTCCTCGCACTGGGTGGGTGGGTGGCTTACCTGGCTTGCTTGTTTTTTTAAAGAACAATAGCATTTTATTTACGGCATCACAGGCTGCTTAAAAAGACTCCTGAACAAAAAAAACCATGGCATTTTTTTTTTGCATATAGTTCCCTCTGCTAATTTGGAATGCAGCCTTTGTCATTTCTGAAATTCTTTCAGCATAAAACGTTTGTGCAGAGGGTACACAAAATGGCTATGGCCTCTCCCTGGCTGCATTCTGACATGCTGTAGAATGAAGCAGAGTTCAAAAAAATGGCCCAGTGTGTCTGGATAATTCTAGGTTTCAGGTGGAAGAAAAGATTTCCTGAAATAAAAGCATGTTAGGACTTCTCTCAGTGATTTGCTGCTTTTTCTATTCACTTTGAAAACAGTTTAAATAGAGAGGAATTTTTAAGTATTTTACTTTTGGCAGGGGGCTGTTCTCCAAGCTTGCTGCTTGGCTCCCTGACATTTTGTTACCAAACTAGGTAACATCTTCAGCAGAGGTTTTGGGGTGAAGTGTCTTGTTCATTTATATGGGTCCTGGGCGGTCAGTACGTCTTTTGACTGGTTAAAGACCAAGCAACCATCCAGGACCTATTTAAATGAATGAGACACTTCAGCCCCAAATCCCACTGAAGATGTTACCTAGTTTGGTAGTGCAGTGTCCTGGAGCTAAACAGCAAGCTTGGAGAACAGCCTCCTGCCAAAGCCTGCAACCTGAGCTACGAATATTCTCAACATTCTACTTTTTTTTGCTCCAGTTGGAGGTGGATGGAGTGACCAGGGATTGTGTCTTTCCCTCCTATCCTGAAGGGGATTCATGAAAAATATCCATTGTCAAGAGTGGCTGGATGTGCATAGTCTGTGTATCATCTGCTGTCTAATCTAGAGGGACAGCCTAGAAAAACTGAAACCCATCAAATAAATGAAAAATTAAACTTCCCCATCAGAGACACTGTAAAAATGCCCCAAAGCTTAACCAATTTATTATGACATAAACTCCAACAGTCTGCTAAAGATTATGGCATGTTCACGTGGTTTGCAAAAATGTGATGAGTTGATTGCAATGTAATTTTAGTAGCTATACTCCTACAATTCTTGGTTTCTATTGAAGGGATCTGCAATAAGACAATAGAGCAGAATAGAAAAAAAAGAATTAACATAGTGTCACCGAAAAAAGGATATCAAAAGTATTCTCTTGTTTTCTTTTTATTATCCTGTTATTTCTTGGAGATTCTATTTCAGTTACAGGCTGTCAACATATGTATATGCATCCCTAATATTGTTCACTTTTTCTTCACCAAAGATTAGATTCAATATTAACAAAACATTTAGGCCATTGGTGTAGGCAGGTGACAAAGACAAAGCTTAAAAAAATTAGATTGATTAAAATTAATACAAATCGTACTCTTAATTAAAAAAAATAAGTCATGAGATATCCCAAAGAGGTATCTCATATATCTCATGATTTTATGTCTATGGTGATTCCCAGTCATCCAGGTCATGGTTGTCCCAAAGGTGCTTTTTCAAGAGGCAACTGGACTTTTTTGTTCTAAGACATTTCGCTTCTCATCCAAGAAGCTTCTTCAGATGAGAAACAAGATGTCTTCAAACAAAAACCAGAAAGTCCAGGTGCTGCTTGAAAAAGCACCTTTGGGGCAACCATGGACCTGAATGACTGAGAATCTCCATAGACAACAAATCATGAGATATATGTGTATATTTAGATATAGAACAGGTTTTAGTTCCAGATGCGGAGTCACCACTGGTCCTTTTTTTTTGCAGGTTGCCCCTGAAGAATTCAAGACCAGTATCAGTCATGTGAATGCATGTTTAAGGAAGAATCTGCCCATCACTGTAAAATGGCTCCTTTGTGGCTGTTTATGCTGCTGCTGCACGCTTGGATGCAGCCTCTGGCCCGCCGTCTGTCTTAATAAAAGAGTAAGTGTGCAAACCAGCCAGTGCAGCTCTTCACTCTCTTCTAAGTGGCTTATTAGTTGCTCAGGCAAAGATGGTTTTTCGGGGGGGGGGGGGGGGGGTTGGCCATGGGGAAGGGGGTCATAGAGATCAAGATATTCATCCTTCTCAGAAAGTCACAAAAGGTGATTACACGACTCTGGCACACTGCAACCATCATGAACCAGTTGCCAAGCTGTTACAACAGTTCATTTAGTTACCAAAGTTACAATGGCACTGAAAACAAAGTGACCTATGACCATTTTTCAGACTTAACAACCATTGCAGTATTCCTGTGCTCACATGATCAAAATTGGGAAGCTTGCAGTGTTCTGGAGTCATATCATCACTTTTTGAGAGCTTCCAACAAATACAGTCAATAGGGAAACCAAACTTACTTAACAGTTGTGTTACTAACAAACAGTTGACATAACAACTATGGCAAGAAAGGTTGCAAAATGGGGCCAAATTCACTTAGCAAACGTCTCGCTTAGCAACAGAAATTTTGGGCTCAATTGAGGTCATAATTCAAGGACTACCTTTATAGCTGCTCATTCCACTGAATGCAGCTCTGGGCGGCAAACAACAATTAGATAAAAAACAACAAATCTTAAAAATCCATATTAATAAATATCATAAAAGCAAACAATATAGACCAGGGATCCCCAAGCCCCAGGCTGCAGCCCACTCGGAACAGGGCTGCAGAGGGGGTGAGTGAGCGTGTGCATGTGCACGGGCCTCCCCATTCGCATGAACGGTGGGCACGCATGCTTTCCGCCACTCATGCGGAACCATCCATTCTCTCCCCACATCAGTCCACAAAGCCAGAAAGGTTGGGGAACTCTAATATAAACGACAACAGAGGGAAGATATAAATGACCATCTTAACAATGTATTCAGTTTCACAAACTTGTGACTGAACTTTTAAGTTTTTATATTCCATAGTTGGATAATTGTATTTATAATACACTTTAGTTTCCTCCATTTTATTTTTTCCCCAGCTGATGCTAAATGCTTAATGTATTTTTACCTAAAGTCTCTAAACCCTTTTATAAAATTGTGTATAATTCTGGTCAGTGACAGTACTAAAAAACTACTGTAATCTTCTCTTTTTCCTAGACAAGAAGATCTATCCAGAAGTTGTTAGAATGGGAAAATAACAGATTATATCATAAGGTAATACAAGGAACAGTTGCCTTATTTATGGCAGGAAATAATATATTTCATTTAATCAATCAAAGAATATTCTGTATGGACTGGAAAATCACACCTCTTGATTAGTAATTCATAACCCCGGAACTCCAATCTGTGGGTGTATGTGAATGGTCATCTGGTTAACTAAAAGAAATAGAAAAAGTTTCTGCTGTTTTGATTCATTTATTTGCCAGATGTCTTAATCTTAAGGGATTGAAACCAGTTGCTTGCTCATATCTATCTGTGTTAGGGAGGTGAATTGTCCTAGCTGACTGGCCAAAGTTTCTAATGCTGTTGAAGTACTGAAAAAAATCTATACATAGACAATGGATTATTTTTTTGCTAATTAATGTCTTTCAGATATGCAGCATTAGAATTCCATCATGCTTTGCTTGATAGGAATTACACTCCACACTCCATATTTCAAGGGCAGACTGATTTAGAGCCTGAAATATTACATTTACAGCTAACCCAGAAATAATCTTGTGCTGGGCAGCATATATAGGAGAACTTTAATAAATAAGTCAAAGGGACACAGACCCTTGTTTGTCAGTCTAAAGAGTTGTTTGTTAAGATAACGTGGTATCTTTTTCTTCTTTAAGCTTGGCTTGCATTGGAAGTTAAGTAAACGGAAATGCGAAACTAGCAATATGATGGAATATGTAAGTATTGTTGAAGTTATCAGTATAGGTAGTCCTCAATTTACAACAGTTCATTTAGTGACTGTTTGAAGTTACAGTGGCACTGAAAAAAATGACTTATGACCGTTTTTTGCACTTATGACCATTGCAGCATCCCCATGGTCAGGTGATCAAAATTAAGATGCTTGGAAACTGACTCAACATTTATGACCGTTGTAGTATTCTGGGCTCATGTGATCATCTTTTGTGACCTTCTGACAAGCAAAGTCAAAGGGAAAGCCAGATTCACTTAACAGCCATGTTAGAAATTTACCAACTGCAGTGATTCACTTAACTGTGGCAAGAAAGGTCATTAAATGGGGCAAAATTCACTTAACAAATTTTCTCACATAGCAATAAAAATTTGGAGCTTAATTGTCGCAAATTGAGGACTACCTGTATCAATTTCAAGGTATCACTTTCACCTTCTGATTAATTCATTCCTGTCTTTAGTGACTGGAGACATAATTCTACTTTCTAGGAATATGTATGTGTTCATATATGTATGTATCTATGTATTAGGATATGCCTAGCATAGCGCAGTCATTCATCTGAAAATGGAATCAACAGATACACCAATTTAAAAAATCAAAGCTAGCTGCTAGCCAAGTTAGTATTATCTTTCCAGGTTTTAGTTGCATTCTACTCATTTGCTTCCATTTACAGTACTCATGTTGTAGCAGTTTAAGTACAGTAAGAAAAGATATCTTTCTTCTCCCGCTCCCCTTCCCCTTTTTTAAATATATAATTTTTATTAAATATTTTAAGAAGGGAAGATTAAAAACTAATTACCGTATTTTTCGGGCTATAAGATGCATCTAGCTTTTGGGGAGGAAAACAAGAAACAAAAAATCTGCCTCTGCCTCCTAGCAAGGAGCATGTCAGATAGGACCAATGCCCTGTCAGCTTCAGCACAGCCTGATTTAGCACAAGCAGCTGATTGTTGGTTGGATCTGACTCCTGGATAGGTGGTAACTATCAGCTGTTTCAGGCTGGGGGGGATTGCCATCGGCACCATCGCTACCTATCGCCACTGCCGTCTATCACCGTCTTGCCTGATTTTCTGCCTCTGCGCACCCCATTTTCCGCCTCCACCCGTCCCATTTTCCGCCTGTACTAGGCGACGGAGATAGGCGGCAGCAATGATGGACAGTGACGGCGGCGATGGGCGGTGGCGATCCCCGTAGCCTGGAACAGCTGATAGGTGGTATTCCAGGAGGCAGATCCAACTGCCAATCAGCTGCTCATGCTAAATCAGGCTGTGCTGAAGCTGACCAGGCTGTTTGCTGCAAGGAGGCAAATTGCTGGAGGCAGAGGCCAAAAGGTGGGGGCCGATGGGTGGGCGGGCTTCAGCAACATTCGCTGTATAAGATGCACAGACATTTCCACCCACTTTGGGGGGGTTCGTAATACACCTTATACACTGAAAAATACGGTAAATTAATTTAAGAAAAAGAAAGAAACCAAAGAGAAAGCTAAAAATACAAGTAAGGGGACAAAAGTAATACAAAAATAGAAAAAAGGTATCAAGAAATAACTTTCTTCTTTGTAGCAGTTATAGCTAAAATTTTAAATTTACCTCTTGCTTATGGTCGTATCTCTCTTCTTTCTATAATATAGAAATCATAATAAATTCATTTTTTCTGTTATACACAGAAAGTCCATAAGGGCTTTCCACTCAGCAATAAACATAGATATTGTCTTTTTTTAAACAATCAAATAAGTCACTTTAGCCATCATAGTAAGTTTCATTATCTTCACCAATCATTCCTCCATTGTGGATAGTGCCAAAACGTTCCATCTTTGAGCATACAATAATCTCATGTCAGTTATTACAAAAACAAAGTTCCCTGACTTTTTCCCCACTTCTGTCCATCAGTCCTAAAAGAAAGAGCTCTGCTCTCAATTATGTTAATCTTTAAAGTCCTTTGAATAAGTAGCTTTTTAACATGTCTACCAATATGACAAAATTAATGTTTCCAATATAAAATTTATGTATAAGTGCATACAAGCGGCCTTCTGTCTTACAGAAGGAACAATTCTTTGTTTACATGGCGGCTATATACGTTTGAGTGAGACATATGCCCAAGGAAACCTGTACTCATTCTGAATAATGTCAAAAATGCCAGCTGATTTTCTTTCGAATTTGTCTGCACTATGTTGCTCATTGTCCTTTCTTATCTTAGTTTATTAAAATAAAAAATGTTTTTTCAGAATATCCCTAAACTAGCTAGCATTATTTACTTCAGTTAAAATAAGTACTTATCCTAAGTACTTGATTTGAACCTTTATAGGTCAGATCCCAGCCGCGTCTCAGAAGGCGTCTTGTACAGAGTTCAGGCTTATAAACACAACAGTCTGTTTTCCATTTTTAAAGCATAAATGTCTTTTGGTTGTACTTACTTAGTCTCCTCTTGCTAAGTATTCTGGATATAGAGAAGTGAATATCACCATGGCCCTGAAGGATATTGAAGGACCCATCACTTGTTTTTAGATTTGTGGATTTCAATAATGACTTGTAATCAGAACATGTCGAAAAAGTACTATAGCACTCTTGGGATTCTGAATGGATGAGTCAAGATTTTCCTCAGTCTGCTTTTATGAAAATGTGCTCAGATATCTTCTGTATCAAATTACTTGCTGCTTTTTATATATATATATAAATGCTAAGTAACTGTGAATTGAATTAGAACATAGAATCACAGGGCGGGAAGGGACTCGGAAGTCTTCTAGCCCAATCCCCTGCCCAAGGGAGGAATCCTTAGTCCATCCCAGACAAATCGTTGCTTGACAAACCTTTTCTTGAAAACCTCCAGTGATGGACCATCTACAGCTCTGGGAGGCAAGCTATTCCATTGATTAATGTTCTCACTGTCAGAAAATTTCTCCAGTGGAATTGGTTCCACTGAACCTGAGCTACATATTACTCACTGGACTCCCATCAATAGCAAGTCCAATGTGGACATGCACAAAACTTCAGCAGATTGTCAAACAAGTTTAAACTTGCCTTTTGGGGAGGTTTGCTCCTTTGATTATCAAAGGCTTTGTTCTTCCTCATTCAATAGTATTAAGGAGCTGAGCTGTTAACCTCAACAAGGAAGTATCTATCCAAGATTGAAACCTGAGTTGTTGGTGCCACCTAGGGGAAAGTAAACACATGGAAACCAAACAACTATCCAGAAGCCAACCTCTTCTTGCAACTGAAAACTATCTCCTCAAACTCTGTTAAGAGAAGCCAAGCCCCTTTTTTCTAACATAATATGCATTGAATGATTTTTTGATGTTTGGGGAGAACATTTTGTTCTGGTTAGAAGTTCCAAGGTTATAGAGGGCTTGATTTACCAAGATCCCAGGTGTAATTGCTAGTAGGAGGGAACAAGATCCTTTTCTGAAATATCAATCTGAGTAAACCAGACAGAGAGGTGAGCCCCAATGTGGCACAAAGCAACTCTCAACTCTCTGGCCAAGCACCCCAGCTTCTAACATTTCCTGACATTCCCAGAAGAACTGAATTGCTTAATGTGTCTTTTGTGTTTCTCCCCTTTTATAGGTAATACTCATAGAATTCTTACCAAAATACCCTATATTTCGACCTGACTGAGGAGCAGTATTACCTTTCAATGTTACCTGTCACATCCTACCTGTAGTGCCTTGTAAGGGATATCGAAGAGAAGATTATCTACTTTGCTCTGATATTGTTTTTGAAAAAGTGTTTGTCAGTAGAGTATCTTCATTGCTATGTTACTTTTTTTTAAAAGAAAAAAACTGTTTGCACTTTCAAAAAGGTTGCGATGCTAAGGCTTGTTTGTGCACTCCCGAGGCATAATATACTTGATGAACATGGTCACTATGGAGATAATCTTATATCAGTGCTGCTTGTAGTCTTGTTCTGACATGCTGCCTTATTCATTTCCAAAACTCAGTCTTGCAAACACGCTCCCTGGATCTATGTAACCAGTGTTCTCCAGGTGTGCTGACTGGGACTTCTGGAGGTTGTAGTCCTGACACATCCGAAGGGCACCATGAAGGGAGGAAAAATTGCATCTTCAGGCACTTTGAATTCTTGAAAGGAATGATCAAGGTTAGCATACAGTAATTAATATCCTACGTATCTGTATTGATGATCTGCTTTGCCCAAGATTAACAACGAACAGCAGTGCTATCGTCTTTCATTTGCAAAGTTGCTCCTTTTCCTTTCTCTTTGCTGGAGGGTGGGGGGAGGGGAAGGGCTGGGTATGTAAATATTACCTCATTGTATAATATAAAGTGTGCTATTACGCCAAGGTTTACGAATTGTGATATAACGCCAATGGCTTTGCATAGATTTGTTACAATTGATGTTGTGTGTACCTTTCAGATTGTATTGGCCATTTATGTGCCACGTGGTGAAGCCATGAGGGCTTTGTAGATGCTACTGAAAGTTGGACTCAGGTGCGGTTTGTTGAGCAAACATAAAGATGCATTGTAATTCTTGCTCCATGAAATTGCTGGTAAAAAAAATTAAAGATGTAATTCCTTGAATTTATATGTAACCCAAAGACCCCCAAGCCCATGGCTTAAGCACAGCAGGCCTCTAAACAATTCTGCCAGAAAACTATTGGCACCCCTATAATGAAAGATGATTTTTTTTTTAAAAAATGGCTTGGTGGCCTACATTTTCATGTTAGTTATCAGTGTTTCTAACCATGGCAACTTGAAGATGTGTGGAAGTCCACACATCTTCAGGTTGCCAAGGTTGAGAAACAGTGGTCTGTCTATCTGATGTTTAGATCATTTCCATGTCTCTGCTCTTAATATCACATGCCTTTCAGATCTGTTGGGCTGCAGTTCCTTTTTACATTAGTAAGATTGGATCCAGCCCTGCAGTTTCATAAACGTAAAGTATTACATCAAAATCTGCATGAAAGTATTTCTGAAATAGCAGGAAACTAAAACCTGCTCTCAAGGTCAGTATTTTGAGATCCTTCTGTTCTAAGGCTGTGTGCCAATAGTTTCTCATCTGGGTGCCTTTCCTGCTGTTTGGTTATAATTAAGAGATTATAGAAGTAAATTAGTTAGGATAGAGTTCCAGAAATCAAGAACCACAAAATTCATCTGATATACTGTACATCTGCTTGACTCATGTTCTCGGTTTAGATACTGTAGTTCTTTCAGTCGGTGCTTTTTAACGATTATGTAGCTAAAACATTAGAGAATTGAGAATATTTGTGATTTCAGTTGTTTGCGTTTGCAAACCCTGTAACAAGCAAGTTTAGTCTGAAGGGTAGCAAGATCTGTGCATCAAAGCTCCAGTATAAATAATTTAATTTAAATTTAATTTAATTTAATTTCCAATTTATATACCGCCCTTCTCCCTGAGGACTCAGGGCGGTGTACAGCCAGAATTAAGAACATGCAATACAAATATTAAAAACAATTAAAATATATACAAATTTGGCCCAAAAAATTTAAAAATCACAAACCAATTAAAACATTTAAAATTTAAAATTCCTTCTTAAGCCAGCCCGGCTTGCTGAAAAAAATGGGTTTTAAGGGCACGGCGGAAGGCACTGAGGTCTTGAATTATCCTTATCTCTGGGGGCAACTGATTCCAGAGGGTAGGTGCCCCCACAGAGAAGGCTCTCCCCCTGGGGGTCACCAGCCTACATTGTTTGACTGATGGCACCCTGAGGAGGCCCTCTGTGGGAGCGCACAGGTCGATGGGAGGTCGTCGGTAGCAGCAGGCAGTCTCGAAGATAACTAGGCCCTATGCCATGGAGCGCTTTAAAGGTGATAACCAACACCTTGAAGCGCACCCAGAAGACCACCGGAAGCCAGTGCAGCTCGCGCAGGAGCGGTGTTACATGGGAGCACCATGCAGCTCCCGTCACTACCCGCGCGGCTGCGTTCTGGACCAGTTGGAGCCTCCAGGTGCTCTTCAAGGGGAGCCCCATGTAGAGAGCATTACAGTAATCAAGGCGAGTAGTCAATAAGCACCTTCTCATTAATTCAGCTGTTGTGGACATCACAGTACATGCATCTTTCCCGTAACTTTGTACATCATGCATGCACAGAGTTGCCCATCATGATTAGGTAAATGGGAAAGCCTCTGTTCCTGGGTGCTGTGTGCATGCATCACAAAATACCCATGGAAATATGGCCTCAAAAACTTCATTAGCAAGTTATAAATTCAACACAGTTGCCAGTTTGTAAACTGGTGCTTCGAATTGCTATTTTCTTCTCCAAGCTCCAGAGGAAATGTCTCGTGTAAGAATGATAGAATAATTAAAGGGGGAAAAAATCATCCATAGATCTTTTTGGCTGCATACCTTGGATCGTAAGGCTTGTAGACTTATAAGAGAGTTGAAGAGCATCACAAACTTTCCTAAGACAATATGACACACGGTGAAGTTGAGCCTGTTCTTTCACAAATAGTGTTAAAATCCTGCCTTGCTGAAAAGGTTACTCTAGCATGTGTTACTTATGTTGTTGCTACCGAGTTATGTTGTATAGTATACATACTCCAGTTATGTTGTTACTGAGGCAAGAGCAGCTTCATTTGAGTGTTACCCCACAGATCATCCTTGCCCTTACCCTAGCAAAGTCTACTTTGATAGGTCTTCAGCACTTTCTGAAAATCCCTTGCACCTTCCAAGCCAGGTTTGCTTGGAGATTTTATGTCAATATTCTTTTAAACATTGTGCCAAGAAACATTATGGCTTTTCTGATCCTATCAGTATCTAAATGCAACACTTAATACCTCCTAATCCAGATGTAGGAATTCTCTCTCTCCACCATGACCATCCTTTCCAGCATTCTGGGTGGAAGCAGCTTCCGTAGGCATGAATGGGACTGACTTCCAGCTCAGCTTTTCTTTTCTTTGTAGAATTAATTATGTAGTGAAAAAATTCTTCCCATTTTTACACTCTGTAGAATCCCAGCCTTTGTTTGTTAAAGGGGCCATACTTGCATCTTTTCTCAGGTATGCAAGTGCCAAATAAGATGTGTCTACTGCGGCTCAGTGTTGTTGATTGGTAATAAATGGTTAACGTGTTGCGACACTTTTACTGTTTCCCAAACTCTGTGCTTTGGGCAAATCTAGCTTCAAAGGCCTTTACAATACTAATTGGGGGCTTTTTTAGGAAGTGTAAATTCCCCATTCCTGCCCCAGGATTCATCAGTGGAATATGGGAAACAGGTCCTTTCACTTTGCCCTAAGATGCAAGAAAAGCTGATGAAAAGCTGCTGCTTGTTCCTGTGGCTCTTGAGATGTCATTTGAAATGGTCTGGTATGTGAAGTTCTGACAGTGTTCTGTATTGATCAGGGGTGTAGATTATATAAATATGTAAAAGCCTGTAAAATAGAGCAGCGGTTGCCTTAAAAGTAAATAACATCTGAGCCCAATTCTTGAGGAGGCAAATTTTAAGAGTGGTTTCTGTCATTCTGTCTTGAAAAATGCATTCAGAATTTGGGGAGCTTGTAGAAAATTTGGAAATACAGCTCCTTATTCTCTCCCACGGCTTTGTGCCAATTCTTCTTTTCTGAAGCTCAGCAGTCCAGCTTTGAATTACTCCTTCCATGAGCCCCTCAGGGTGGCCGTTACAATATTTGAAATCACTTTTCTTTTTCTTTTTTCTTTTGTAGGCTTCTAGTGGGGGAGGGGTCTGGAATTGTTCAAACAAAGCAAAGAACATAGAGAACCCCAAGCAGTGAGTCCTGACTTTATACCATTGATTCCTAAGAAATTTAGAGTTCATTATAAAATGTCACAGGGTTTATCATATGCATAAATGCTCTCTCCCTCCCCCCAAAAAACTAGTTTGCCGAGAAGTAGGTTACTACATTAATGCTTTCTCTTAATTTATTCTGTCCTATGTACAAAGATTGCTAATGTAGGAGAATGTTTCTGGGTATAACATTCCACATGTTTCGTGTGATGAGTAGATTGGTCATTAGTTTTACCTTTTGTGCAAAATTGGGAAACAAAGATAAATATGAGAGTAGTGTAATTCTTGCACACTTCTGCAAAAATCCAAATGAATGGAACATCCCTCATGCCAATGTATTATGTTGTAAGCATTCTTTATTCTGTCTCATTCCAAACCTCAGAAAAGTTTTCAATAAATTTATCACTCTAATAAATTTAGCCATCCATTTTCTTGTCTTGATTAAACACACAAATTGTATGCTTAAATGTGAATATTGTATTTCAGTATCATGCTAATTAATTGCATTAGCCTGAAAATATTAGCATTGAGCAATAAGATCTTAAGTGTTGATATTCAGTGTAAATATTTAACAGTTTAGGAAACAATGTTGTATAATACATTCATACTTTGCAAGTTTTGTGAATTTTTGTTTATGGCTATAACCATAATTTGTAAATCCATGAAGCTTCCTTGTTAATCTGTATACATTTTAATTATGTTTCCTTACACTTTATGAAGTAATAGCCACTTTTTTTAATAGGACCTCATGCCTTGAAGATTTTGTAAAAAAAATAAAATAAATGCTTAAATAACTGTTGTGGATATAATTTCATGATATGGCTTTCTACATGGGAAATAGCTCACTTGCATTTCACTTTTGAACAAAAGCACACTTCTCTAAGCTTGCTTTCTTAGGGCTTTAAGGGCTTCAAGCTATATGTAGAGAACAATTGCACTGCTATTTTAGCCACACACTTCCCTTTAAAGTTGTGAGTGTAGTCCCCCAAGAACCTGGCTTATAGTGGCTTTGGTTCGGTTTGAATCCTGCAAACAATTCCTCTTCTCCCTTCTATGGAAAAGCAGAATCCAGCCTTCCTGAGGATTTTGTGTGTTCTTGAAGAAAAACATTCAGGCAGGCACAGTGGCCTCCTTCCCATAGTCAACATTCAAGAATCTGTGGCATCCTTATTACTCCATGGGGTGTGCAAGACTAATCAGCCATGAAATAAACCTGGCCTGTAGTCCTTCAGCTCTGGAACCAGCATGAGGAAAGACTGGAGCTGCAAGCACAACATCTGGAAGATGACGCTGCCTGGGGTGTCTTGTTTCACTTGCAGAAGATCAACACCTTTTTCATGCTTGGCGCAGAGCTGAACCTGGTTCCCCCACATTTAGCCTGATACTCTCACAAGTTCTTCCCACAACCATCAGCCTTCCTGTGAAATTCCCATGATGCACAGCCAACACGGGAGCGGTTGGCCAGCTAGAGATCCAAGGAAAGCTAGTGAACCAGGAGGTGGAAGAACATCTAGATTCAGTCCCAGCTAGAAACCTAAACCTGGTCTCCACCATTAAGTTGTTTTAGTACGTAGACATGGTATGGTACCTGTCATGTTACTGATTTCTTGACTAGAAATTTCTTCCATGGTAGAATGTGAATATCGTGTGTGGAATTAATTGGCCAGGCCAATGTAACATCCAACATAAGCTGATTTGCAGGTCAGTTGATCATGCAATGATCGGGCTGAGTGAATCGGGATTTTCTTGCAGCATCTCCTACTGTGTCTCAGCTTTCCAGCAGATTCTGAAGCGGAGGGCCTGGGGCTTCACTCGGGTTCCTTGTGCCCCAAGTCAAGCGTAGGGCACCCCCATGGTCCCCCAAATCTCAGTGCAGCTTCCCTCCTGAATTTCAAGCCAGGAACTGGGTTTGGCAGACTGCTGCCTGCTTTGGTTTGATAAGGTTTGGCCTCTTCAAATATAGGTACTCCTTTACTGACAATCACAATTGAGCCCCAGATTTCTGCTGCTAAATTCTTGCCACAGTGGTTAAATGAATCATTGTAGTTGTTAAGTGAGTAACATAGTTGGCTTCCCCATTGACTTTGCTTGTCAAAAGGTCTCAAAAGGAGATCATGTTGTCCCAGGACAGTGCCACTGTCGTAAGTGCACGCCAGTTGCCAAGCATCTGAATTTTAATCACATGGCCACGGGGATGCTGCCACAGTCGCTTTTTTCAGTACTGTTGCAACTGAACGGTGGCTAAATGAATAGCTGTAAGTCAAGAACTACCTGTAAAGCATTTACATCTGGTGTAAGATCGGGTAGTTTTAGAATGTAAAAAAATGGTTCAAGTTTGCCTTAAATCGATTTCTAACCTCTGCCCACCCAGTTTTCTTTTGTCTGAAATAGTGTAAGGTCTCCTGCTTGAGAAGGAGGTTGGACTAGAAGACCTCCAAGGTCCCTTCCAACTCGGTTATTCTGCAATAAAACAGAAATTGATTGAATTTTGACTTCACCTACATCCCTGCAATCGCCTAGAGGTCTCCCATCCTAGCCCTACTGTAACTGAAATCCTTCCCAGCCTTTTTCCCTGAGCATCCAAGGCCGACTAGCAGCAGCCTGGAGATTTGGACTGGAGCCTCTTCCCAATCTCCCCCCCCCCCCCCCCCACGCTGAAACATACCCCAAACTCATCCTACAAACGGAAATCCTTGCAGCCTCTCGATCTCCTTTCTTCCCGCAGGGCAGGCAAAGATGCATCTAATGTCAGGATGGCGCACCCAAATTTCCTCAAAGCCCCGGTAGGCGAGATCAGCGGAGAGGCTGTCCGGTCGCTCCGAATCCACGAGCCCAGTCCAAGAAAGGAGTTTGCACTTGGGAACGCCAGTCCCGGGTTAACGGGATAACCCAAGTTGGAAGGGACCTTGAGGGTCTTCTAGTCCAACCCCCTTCCCGAGTAGGAGGCCCTATAGGTGGTACCATTCCAACAAATGGTTGTCCAGGCTCTTGTTGAAAGCTGCCACTGATGGAGCCCCCACCACTTCTGCAGGCAAGCCGTTCCACCGGTGAACGGTTCTGTCGGGAAGTTTCTCCTTCGTCCTAGGTTGCAGCCCCCCCCCCACCCCCCCCCTGCAGACGACGCCCCTGGCCCCGCTGGCGCACCCGGCCACCCCGGAGCCCATCGCGCGGGCCCGAAGCGGCGGCTCTGCTCAGTCTCGGATAACCCGCAGCTCGGCCGCGCGCTCGGGCTGGCCTGGGTCCGCGGGGCGCTAGGACCTGGCCGTCTCTCGCTGCAGGAGCCGCCGCCGCCGCCGCCGCCGCCGCCGCTGCCGCCGCCTCCCTCTCCCGGCCTGGGCGCCGCCGGCTGCGGCTCCCCCGCCGGAGCTGGGCTCTTTTTGTGGCGGGCGGGCGGGCGAGGGAGCGAGCGCGCGCCCGGCGGCTGCTGCTGCGGCGCCTCCGGGGAGCAGCCGCGAAGGGCGAGCGGGGATGGCGGCGGCGGCGGCGGCGGCTGCAGGGGCGCTTTAGCCCGGCGGGGCTGCCGCAGCGAGCGCTCCGTGCAGGATGCAGCAGCCGGGGCGGCGCTGAGCCCGGCCGGCTCTCCCGCTGGCTGCAGGCGCGGCCCGCGCGCCCCCGGCCCCGCCATGGCCACCGACCTGGAGCCCGCGGCCGCGCGGCTGGAGGCAGAGGAGGACGAGGAGCAGTGGCTCTACGGAGGTGGGGGCGGCAGCGGGGCGGGGGGGGAGGCTGGGCAGAGGCCGCCGCTCCTCCGCGCTGGGGAGTGGGCGAGTCCCGGGCTGCCTCCCCCGCCGGGCGGTGCCGCGGACCGGGATGCAGCCCGGCGAAGCATCCGGGGGGGTTGGAGCGCTTTGCGCTTTCCTCTCCGGACAATGCTGCTCGCCGGGCTGGCCTTGGAAGCCCATGATCCTCGGGCTGGTTGGGGACGGTGGGATTGGCCGCCCGGCGCGGTGGAGGCAGGGCTGGCGGGCACTCGGCCGCCGCCCCCTCGGTGGGAGTCCGGAGGAAGAGCGGGCCGGGGGCTTCTCTGAGCAAGGGCGCCCCCCCCCCCATGCGCGCGAGGGGGGAACGAAGGCTTCGCGGGCCCGGTGAGACCCCAAGGGGCAGGGGAGGGTTGGGAACACAACAGCAAGGTCAAAGCCTTTGAGCATCCCAGGAGGTGGGAGGGCTCCAGGCCGCTGTGGGTGCCCCCCCTCCCCCCCTTCCAGAAGATGGGATCTGCTGGCTTGAAAATATTTCTGTCTTTCCTTTAAGAGAATAAGAGAGTTGGAAGGGACCCTGGAGGTCTTCTAGTTCAACCCCCTGCTCAACCATTCCAGACAAGTGGCCGTCCAGTGTTTTCTTCAGAAGAAACCATTGATGGTTCACAGCGATTCATACTTGGGCTGGATTTACACAACAACTTGGACCTCAAAGTAGCCAAGTACATTTTCATCCAGGCTGTTGTGTGATCTTGACCTCTTCTCTCACGTGAACCAAGACAGGTTTTACCTTAGGATGAGTCAGTGCTTTAAAGCAGGGGTCTCCGAACTTGACAACTTTAAGACTTGTGGCCTTCAACTCCCAGAATTCCCCAGCTAGTATGGCTTTCTGGGGATTTCTGGGAGTCAAAATCCAAAAGTCTCAACTGCCAAGTTTGGAGATCCCTACTTTAAAGTAAGGGAGTAGAGACTCACCTGAGCATTCCCCAACCTCTGGCAAGGTCCAATAGTCCAACTCAGATTGATCATATCGTCTGTCAGTTGTAGATGAATGGAGAATAGGGTTTCCTGTCCCATGGGGGTTACAGTATAATTTGATAGGAAAGTGAGCAGCAAGGAGAAGTCCACGAATGGAAGGAGAGCTTAAACTTTAAGGAGTGGTTGGAGAATCTACATTCAGGTGCGTTGACACCTCCCTAGAGTTAATCACAGCAAACAAGGATGCTTAAGTGGAGACTTCAAAAAACTTTGGGGAGGTTATAAGGAGGGATTGGGCGAGGTGGCTTGCCATGGGGGGACAGTTCTAGGAATAAGGGGAAGCACGGCCTAGTGGATGGCCCTTCAAAGGGAACAGAACTTCAGGTGAGGCAGCTGCATGACCCTGGTGGGGACATTCAGGCCCAACTGCTTGTCAAAATTGAAATGCCTGGTGGGAAAAAAAGGAAGAGTCGTCTTCCAAGTAAGTAATTCAAACAAAACTTGAGGTATTACTAACTAGGGGATTCAAACGATTGAATTTGTGCTTGCCCAGAATGGGGTGGTAGAAAGGACATGCCATGGGAACCGCCTGGACAGGACTTCCAGGTGAAACCAAATTGTATACTCTCATAACTATGTTAAAAGAATGTTCGTTTTCATTGTGATTTCTGAAATTCAGGGAGAGCTGGCAAGAATGAATATCCTTCCGTGTTCTCATTGTATTAACAGCTAGGAGTGAATTGGTGGTTTTTCAATACAGTGGTTTAATGTTAAACTAGGTTTCCCAACCTTGACAACTTTGAAACCTGTGGAATTCAGCCCCAAGAATTCCCCAGCCAACCATTGTGGATTTTAAATCCCAGAAATCCCCAGGCAGCCATTGCTGGCTGAGGAATTCTGGGAGTTGAAGTCCACAAGCCTTAAAGTTGTCAAGGTTGGAAACCCAGCATTAAACCATGATTTTAAGTTAAGTGCATAAGCAAAAGAAGAAGAAAAAACCCAACCCCATACTGAGCAAAGTTTTAGTTCTCTTCTTACACGTACCAAAGAAATAGTTCCATTTTATTTCTCCTGGTCGTTTGCTCTTGGTTCAGTACCAACCAAGTTTTGTGTCTTAAAATGTAACACTTGCCAATTGTTAATCCAGCCATTTGCAAACCTTGTATTTAACCTTGTTAAAAAGTAGTTTGCATTTCTATCAGGCCAAAATTTTCTGATTTATATAATAACATTCTGGGCATCAGAGATGGTTTTCCTATAGATTCTTTTTCTTTTTCCTGCTTTTAGAATTGTGCTTTAGCATCATGCCTGAATACAGTCAGAGACTTCATTTGGCCATCAAAGCTCAGCTATTCAGTACAGTATAGGTAGTCCTTGACTTTCAAGCACCCATTTAGTGACCATTCAAAGTTACAACGGCACTGAAAAAAATGATTTATGGCTGTTTTCACAAATACAATCATTGCAGCATCCCGGGGTCACATGATAAAAATTCGGACATTTGGCAACTGGTTCCTATTTATGACGGTTGCAGGGTCTTTGGGTCGTGTGATCATCTTTTGTAATGTTCTGACAAGCAAAGTCGGTGGGGAAGCCAGATTCATTTAACAGCCGTGTTACTAACTTAACAACTGCAGTGATTTCACTTAATGTGGCAAGAGAAGTCATAAAATGGGGTAAAATTCACTTGAAAACTGTTTTGTTTAGGAACGGATATTTTGGGCTCAATTGTGGTTGTAAATCGAGGACTACCTGTAATTTGGTGGTTGGAATATTAAATTAAGAATGTGAAATGAAAAGTAATCATTGTTTGACTGCAAGATGATTTTTATTCTTAGACTATTCTGTTTATTTGGCTTTATCAGTCCCACCAGATTTATTATAAGGATATGCAGCTTTACATTCTTGGTGGAAACATACAAGGATTCAAACGTTTCTGGGCCATTATAGGCTTTGTAAAATTAGTGCAGCAAATTCCAGTAGTAGCATGTTGGTGCTTTGGGTGTGAACCAATAGTTGTGGATCCGTCTCTGCATATCTACTTGAGTTAGAGCTGCAGAGCTAAACAAACATGGATAAAATTGGGTCATGGAATCAAGTTATGCAGTATTGTAGGCTAAGGAACATGTTGCAGACACTTCTCCATTTTTCTGTGGGAGGTTTGTTTTGTTTTGTTTCTAAAAAGATATATGCGGTGGCCGTGTTTAATCAATAGGCAGATTATCTAAGGCCATAGTGAACAAATTAATGTGGGAGATCAGATTTTAGTTTCTTAAGGTTGGGAGTTAACAAGTATGCTTGTCTAATGTTTAAACTGCTTTAGTTCCAAGATGTTTCTGTGATAAAGAATAGCGGAATAGAATAACCGAATAACAGAGTTGGAAGGGACTTTGGAGGTTTTAAAATCCAACCCCCTGCGCAATACCATTTCCTACAAAGGCTGCCCAATCTCTTCTTAAAAACTTCCAGGGATGGAACCCCACAACTTCTGGAGGCAATTTGTTCCACTGATTAATTGTTCTCACTGTTAGGAAATTTCTCCTTAGTTCTAGGTTGCTTCTCTCCTTGATTAGTTTCCATCCATTGCTTCTTGTCCTGCCTTCTGAGTGCTTTGGAGAATAGGTTGACCCCCTCTTCTCTGAGACAGCCCCTTAGATTGGAACATAGCTATCATGTCACTCCAGTCCTTTTCTCCCTTAAACTAAACATACTTAGTTCCTGCAATCCATTCCTTGTATGTTTTAACCTCCAGCTCCCTAAACATCTTTGTTGTTCTTCTTGGCATTCTTTTCTGGGGTCTCAACATTTTTTTAATATTGTGGCGACGAAACCAATATTCCAAGTGTGAACATACAAAGCAGGGGTGAAATCTAGCAGGTTCTGGCAGGTTCTGGAGAATCGGCAGCAGAAAATTTGAGTAGTTTGGAGAACCGGCAAATACCACCTCTAGGTGGCCCCAGGGTGGGGTGGCAATGGACATTTTGCAATATCCTTCCCCCAGGAGTGGGGAGGGAATGGAGATTTTGCAGTATCCTTCCCCTGCCGCGCCCACCAAGCCACACCCATATAACCAGTAGTAAAAAAAATTGGATTTCACTACTGATACGAAGGCATAAAATAGTATTAACACTTCATGTGATCTTGATTCTGTCCCTCTGTTAATGCAGCCTAGGACTGTGTTGGCTTTTTTAGCTGCTGCAGCACACGGCTGGTTCATACTTAAGTGATTGCCCACTAGAACTCCAAGATCCCTTTCACAGTTACTGGTATTGAGCCAGAGGAACAAGAATGAAATATGGCTGCTCTGTCCCTTTCAGAAAAAAAATGTCTTCATTACATGTTAAACTACTAACTCTTATCTATGGATCAGGAGTCTCAGCAGACATAAAGTCTTCATCAGTCTATGTTTTGGGTTTCCTGGCAGTCATCAAGATTGACTTCTATGCTCTATTGTTTAGCAATGTTATTTCAGACTTTAAAACTGTTGGTGTGATTATACTCTCTCTAGACATATAGCAACAAAAAGCTATCCAGTTTTGTTTCTTTAGGTAATGTAAACCATCATAGATCTCTTGGATGGTATCAAAAATAACATTCTGGGAACCTTTAGAACCTTACTTGGATAAATAGGATTTTTTTTCCTTTTCTAATGTGTTTAGGTTATTATAGTGGCACAGTGTTGAAGCCTATTGGTTCCAGGTCTGTATTAAAAGAATGTTAAGAACTGAATCATCAGACCATGTGTTACTCTTGAGAAGAGGAAACCGAGTCTTTGGTTTTGCACATATGCCATCAGTGCAGAGTTTCCATCCTTTTTTATTTGAAGCAGAAGTGCTTTAAATAAACAAAGATAGGTAATTGAACCCAGAATGAATTAATGGCACAATAAGAGCAAATCTCTCCAGTGAACTATTTAAACAGGCACCACTTAAGAAGGGAGAAACATGTTGTATAGAGGAAGTGAACTGTCATACATGCCATCACGATCAAGAGGTGATTTTTTTTTTATTTCGTAGGCTGTTTGTCAGATCAGTACTAAGGAAAATGCCACTTCCTTGGCATCTGCTTGATTGGAACTGTTGCTATTACCCCGGTATATTAAATGTGAATTTTATGCTGCTCTCTGAGCTTGTTGTTTGCCTGAAGACATTTCATTACCCAACTAGGTAACATCATCAGTGCAAGAGAATGTAGGGTTTGCCCTCTGTTTATGTATAGTAGCGTTAGTGGAGGTATGGTTTTGCTCCTTCCAAGTTACTTGATTAGAGTTTTGTTTTCTGCCTGATAGCTCAGTGTTGGTCCCTAGACCATAGAGATAACTGGTTTATCTCTATGTGTCTATTGTCAGTCATCCATAGACACAGAGACACAATAAACATGTGTCAGACATCCATAGAAACACAGACAAAATAAAATAAATGTGTCAGCCATTCATAGATACATAAGCACAAAAAACATGTGGTAGCCAGCACATAGACCGAGGGGTCTAGGACAACTCGTTGCGGCTAACTTGCCACAGCCACCTTGTCGCAGGACAATTCAACACTGTATTAATGATTTCATTTGGTTCCGTCAAATTAACTTTTGTTGAATTGTCCTGCAGCGAGTTGGCCATGGCAAGTTGTCCCAGAGACAGAGATAAGCCACATTTACACAGCATTTAAAAGAGACAATTAAAAGAAGGTAACCAAAAGAACAGAACACATCCTCTCCCGCAGCCAACACTCAGATAAGCAGGAATTAATACAGACAATCAAGCAGAAAATAGTATCTTAATTAAGGAACTACCACAGGGAAACCTACCCCACAGAGTAAGCTACTGTATATAAACAGGCAGCAAACCCCACACTCGCTCGCACTGTTACCTAGTTGGGTAATGAAATGTCTGCAAGAAAACCACCAAGCTCAGAGAGCACCAAGGACTCCACAGTTCAACCCTGAACTACAAATATTATCATACTGGAAGTATGAGTTCTATTTTGCAAAAGTTTTAAAGAGTTTCTATTGCACAGAGAGGGGGAGATTACTAGCCCTACATGAGTGAGGCACGCAGATTCATTTGTATAAATATAAATTATACAACCAGCCTGCTAACATCAAAATAGGCCACAGATCAAAATTCATGTGCATCCTCTTTGCCCAGGAAATGTGATATAGGAAACACTTTGAATGTGGCTTCTTCCCTGATTTTTAAATAAAAGTAATTATAAACGAGCTGTGACTCCTTACCAACCCTCGTAATCTGTGGAGTCCAGACACAGGTCCTAAAGGATGATGGCTGCAGAAAACTTCCCTGATTTGCCCATTTGAAAATCCTGCAGTTGGAAGATCCTCAATTCAGATTTCTGCTAGATGCAGGAATCCAAATTAAAGCATCCCCCTACAGAAAGATGTCCAGTCTCTGTCGATCGCTCTGCTTGGTTGCTGCTTCTACTGCCAAATTGCTTTCCTCACTTATCCTTGGAATGTTTTTCTAATATTCAACCTGGCATTTCTTTCTTGCAAATTGAGAGCATTGTTTTGTCTCCTGATCTGGGATGATCTGGATGTTAGGAAATCCTGGAGGTTGTAAATACAACAAACTATTTTGGCGAAAGCAGCAGCAAAACACTTCCATGTGGCTGCCAAGAAAACTCCATGGAAAAGTTCCTGAACTCATCAGGATTGAGTCAACTCAAAGGAGACTTCAAGAGGGATAGGTGCTTGGGTATCACATAAGAGAGACATAAGCTAGGAAGAGACAGAGTACAGGGACAGTCTAGGAAAGCAATTGCTCCTTCTTGCTCACTTTTTTGTCCGCATCCAGTAATGAAATCCAAACATTTTCCCTACCGGTTCTGTGGGCGTGGCTTGGTGGCAGTGGTGAAATTAAACATTTTTACTACCGGTTCTGTGGGCGTGGCTTGGTAGGCGTGGCTTGGTGGTCATGTGAGTGGCTGGGCGGTCATGTGAGTGGTTGGGCATAGCCAAGTCAATGTCACTCCCACCCGGTCACATGACACCCCCCCCCAGCCATACCTACCCAGGTTTTGTGGCTCCTGGTATTTTCTGTGGGAAATGGATCGTGTGACTGGGTGGGCGTGGCCAACTTGATTGGTCTCACCCTTAGGAAATTTCTTAGTCCAACTAACAATAAAATAGTACAATAAAATAGCACTGTTCCAATATTTAGAATAGAATAGAATAACAGAGTTGGAAAGGACCTTGGAGGTCTTCTAGTCCATCCCCCTGCTTAGGCAGGAAACCCTACACCACTTCAGACAAATGGTTATCCAACTTCTTAAAAACTTCCAGTGTTGGAACATTCACAGCTTCTGGAGGCAAGCTGTTCCACTGATTAATTGTTCTGTCAGGAAATTTATAAAGATGACAAACAATGGATGGAAACTAACCAAAGAGAGAAGCAACCTAGGACTAAGAAATTTCCTAAGGGTGAAATCAATTAACCAATGGAATAGCTTGCCGTCAGACGTTGTGGGTGCTCCATTACTAGAGGCTTTCAAAAAGAGTGAGGGAAGTACACCCCAAAAGGACACTGCCAGGAACCACTAAAACATGTAGAATACTTAAAACAGCCATTCCCCTGTGCTTTGGGATTGACTTTTTTTAAAAAGCAGCTGAGAGGGAAACTAAGAGCAGCTGCTCAGGCTAATTGAAAGCCTGGGCGTGCTGCCAAAAGCCATTAACCCTTCCAGCTCTATTATTCTATGTTCTCTATGTTCTAAACTAGGTGCTTCACAGCAGAAGCAATACAGCTGGCTGGACCACACATACATTAAATTCACGGCCTGTATGATCAAACTGCATCATTATCCCCTCCTCTATCTTTTCCCCCAGGAAGAAACAAGAAGTAGCCACACTGCAGTAGCTATAAAAGGTCTTGGGAAACTCCAGGAAGTATCAGCTGATCACAGAAGTGTTACTTAATACTCTTTATAATGAAAATGTTTGTAATTTTGTCCTTCTTCCAGAAGGGAAGTGGTTAATCCCATCCCTAGATGGGTGACTGATGGATTTCCCTGCCCTAATCTTGACAGTTTCTGTTGTTTATTGACTTGATTCAGCGTGTATCGGCTGCATTTCAGCTGCAACTGTTAAGTGAAGCTATTAATTGAAGGGGGAGAGAGAGAGAGAGAGAGAGAGAGAGAGGGAGGGAGGGAGGGAGGGAGGGAGGGAGGGAGGGAGGGAGAGAGAGGGAGAGAGGGAGAGAGAGAGAGAACACCTCTCTTGCACTTTATTTTTAACCGGTTCTCGGAACTGCCTAAGCAATTTACTAACAGTTCAGGCAAACTGGTGAGAACCAGCTGAATTTCACCTATGTCCATATCCTACCACCCTTCCATATTCCATCGTAATTGGTCAATAGGAACACCTCATAAGACTACAGTGAGTTCTTTTTTTACAAATATTGAAGGATTTATCTTTGCCTTTAATAAGTATTTGTCTTTCTCCCTATTTTCAGATGACAATGGCAAGCCAGAAGATGGACCAATATCTGGGTAAATCTTCAAGCTTTTCATTTAGAACCAAACATATTTAGGTCAGGTAGCAATCTTCTGTAACATGATGCTCTTCAGATCTGTTGGACGTCAATCTCCATAATACCCAGCAAGCTTATGCCATGCTAATTGAACATCATAGCATATAACATTTATATATAAATGCTATATTTCTATATAATACTATATAACGTTTCTGGAGCACGTCAAGTTACAGAGGTACTTGATGTTTCATTAAGTTAATTTTATTACATTAAATTTACATTACCTTAGATTAAATTAATGTTAAGTTACATTAATTGTAAAAGTTTAACTGTAGCATTGTTGCTTCTGTTTATTCCCAGCATCAAAACCTCATTACTTAAAAAAACCACAAAAAAGCTTTTTTTAATATCTGTTTATTTGCCTTTTATTTTCTCATTTGGAGTTCTAAATTCTGTTTTAGTCACATTTCTTCGTATGTATGTACAGTATGTATATATGTATGTATGGATGGATGGATCAGGAGCAGGCTTGCTTTCCAACTGCCTGGTTAGCTGACTTGGGCTTTTCTTAAAAAGAAGACAGGATAGGAATTTGTGAAACCAGCACAAAAGTCGCCCAGGTAGTTGTAAACCAAGCCTGTTCCTGGTAAGCCAAGCCCATTAATTGTTCCATGGATACCTTGAGCTCAGGGTCCTGCAGAAGCTTAGTTCTGGCTGCAGTTGAGCGTGCCAAAGATAACCCTATATGTGACATCTGCATAGAAAGGAATACTTTGTATGCTAGGGGGTCAGTTGTCCTACTGATTGACCAATGTAATCTGTATCTTATTGGGTGGAGAAACTTGCCCTTATTGTTGTGTTTACATTTATCAGACACACCGAATCTCATCCATTGCAAGACATTCCTAAGGAGGCCAGGATTGTTATCAGTGAAGACCAAGAACTGTTGCAGCAAGTAAGTGATGATCATTAAGTAGAAAGTCCAGCACAGCGTTTCCCAATCATGTGTCTGGGAAATATGTTGGACTTCATTCCCAGTCCTGTCCAGCATAGACAGTCACTGGGTATTTTTCTGTCAAGGTCTGGCTGCTCTCACAGGAGAAATCCATAGAGAATTATGTCAATGATAAGCAGAGCTCACACTAACAATAGTTGGGACCTACCTCTTCAAGTCCTGTTTTGCTGACTCATTCTGGCAAGAGTTGGGGTGTTCCTGGGGGAGATGACCAGAAGTGGGAGTGTCAAGCTAAAGTAGAGGAAGAAAGTCATCCAGTTTCCATTATATGGTCTTGAGCACATAGCCATCATTTTCAAACAGAAAATCAAAAGTTATTTTGAAGTCATGAACATCATTGATAGATACCATGCAAGTCTATGACTGTAGTAAATATGTGATTGATTGATAATTGATAGAAAACCAGAGGAACCATGGATTGGATTTAAAAAAGTAGTTAAGGATAAATGTGAATAGATACTGCTGAAGAGGAAAAAGAGAAGAAATCAAACTGGATTTTAGAACGAACCATGGAAACTGATGAATGGAAGGGAAGGGAAAGGAAGGGAAAAAAACCAAAAAAATCTTCTGAAAGGCAATTAACTAAGAGTTCCAGAGACAAGAAATTTTGGATACAGTATTGAATTAGACCATTGGGATAAATTATGGGAGAAAAACTATAAATTAATGATGTCAGCTGCTTATAAGGAGAACCTCTATAAAATGTTCTACCGTTGGCATTTACCACCAGCCAAATTGGCCAAGATGTTTTCAAATTGTTCACCCGAATGTTGGAGATGTGGTTATAAACAGGGAACTTTCTACCACATGTGGTGGACTTGTCCCAAGGCCAGGAAATATTGGCATAAGATAAGAAAATGGTTGGAAGAAATAACTGAACAAAAAATCGAATTGAAGCCGGAATTATTTCTTTTGGGCATTTTAGATTGGAAAATGGGTAAAAAAATTCAATACATAATATTACACATATTAACGGCAACCAGAATCGTTTTTGCGCAGAATTGGAAACAGGCTGATATTCCTTCAGAAACAATGATAATAAGAAAAATATACAAGTGTGCTGAAATGGATAGGTTGTCTCTGGAATTGAAAGAGAGAGAAGAATCTTAGGTATTATCAAATTTGGAATAGATGGTATATGTGGCTTGAGAATAGGAGTAAAATTAATGCATAAGATGTATAAAAAGTATAATATATAATCTATAAGAACTATACAATATTGATGATAATATGATTGTAGATATTATAATTTAAATGATGGTATAATATAGGACCGTGATGGCGAACCTATGGCACGGGTGCCACAGGTGGCATGCGGAGCCATATTGGTGGGCACGCGAGTGTTGCCCTAGCTCAGCTCCAGCGCACATGTGTGCACCAGCCAACTGATTTTCAGGCCTTCTGGTCCCACCGGAAGTTGGGAAACTGGCTGTTTCCAGCCTCCGGAAGGCCTCCAGGGGGAATGGGGAAGGCTGTTTTTGCCCTTCCCGGGCTTCTAGAAAGCCCCTGGAGCCTGGGGAGGGGAAAAAACGGGCCTACTGGGCCCACCGTGTCATTGTGTGCCAAAAGCAGGGGGAAGTATGGGGGGATTATGTGCACAAGTGTGGGAGGGTGGGGCGTATTGAATTATGGATGCGGGCACACGCAGCCGCGACCCCCCCCCCACTCCCCCCGCTTTTGGCACGCGACGGCAAAAAGGTTAGCCATCACTGATATAGGATAATGAATCATAGAAATAGAATTTATATAAATACCGTATTTTCTGGTGTATAAGACTACTTTTTAACACAGGAAAATCCTCTCAAAAGTCGGGGGTCGTCTTATACGCCGGGTATAAGCCTACCGACGCTCCGACTTCCCCAGCTGACCCCCTGTGATGGCGAGCCCCAGCTGTCTGGGGAAGTCGGAGCGTCGGTAATATCCACCTGGATGCCTGGGACGGTGAGGGAAGCTCCGTGCAGCAATCAGCTGGGTCCAGCATTGAGCGGCATGCAGCCTTAACGAGATCGGCACAGCTTCCCGAATCTAAGATGCCAGCGCTGACTGATGACGCTACGGGAGTGCCGACAACATTGAGGGGTAGTCTTATACGGCGAGTATAGCCCAAACCCTATATTTTAATAGGAAAAGTAGGGGGTCGTCTTATACACCCAGTCGTCTTATACGCCGGAAAATACGGTATAAATGTTATGGATGATATTGATACTGATATGGAAATGCTGTAATGAGTGTAAATTTGTGTTTTGTGTTTTAAATGTTGGAAAAATTTAATAAATATATTTTTTTTAAAAAGAGTTCCAGAGACAAGAAGCAGTATTACAACAACTGCTGTAAAGAGATTGAAGATAGAAAAACATTGAAAAACAAGAAACATCTTCCAAAAGATCTCTGAACACAGAGGTTCCAACCTCATATCAGTATGCTAAGGGACACCAATGGACAAATAGTGAAGATCAAACAATAAGTAGATTGAAATTCTGTAGAGTACAGATGTCAGCATCAAGATTCTTTAGAGTAGTCTTAGTATTAGCAGATGAAATCAGATCAATATTTCCATTATTACCAAGTCAAAAGGCTACAAGAATTGAAAAAACTACAAAAATATGGCAAGCAACAGAAGAAGTATCGGTAATGGTTCCAACCAAACTATAATAGCAAATCTGGAGAATAACACAGTGGCCAACAAAGAAGTCGTTCTACATGTCAGTACCAAAATTAATGAGACTTTAGCAGACTGCACATGCTATTGTATAATATCTATAACATGCTAACAAAATAATGGTTAGCTCATCCAACATAGAGCTCCACATGTAAGACCTTACAAAGCTGATTTTAGAAATGTTCCAAGAATAAGGGACTGGTTGCTGATGCACACCGGATATCTGAAAAAAGCCAAATAATAACCAAAAATTAGTCAGTAGGTGCTTCATTGACAAAATGATTGTATTGACAACGTCAAGCTGTGGAATGGCCTTAGAAAAATTGGAATTCCAGAACATCTCAATGTCCTTCATGTATATGCAGCCAGTAAGCCACAGTCCAGACAGGACATGGCAAATCTGGCTTCAAATTGCAAATGAGTGAGACAAGACTGAATAATTACACAATAGCAGAGTTGGCAGGGATGTTGGAGGTCTTCTAGTCCAACCCCCTGCTCAAGCAGAAGACCCTATACCATTCCAGACAAGGGGCAGTCCAGTCTCTTCTTAAAAATTCTAGGGATGGAGTGCCCACAACGTCATGAGGCAAGCTGTTCCATTGATTATTCTCTTTATAAATTATTACCATACATATATTGCAACATATATAAGACTATATGTTCTTAATTAGTCAACCCACCTGTGGAATTTTTATTGAGAAAAGCTGGATTGGGAGAAAGTGAACGTGGTTGTAAAATTGAAGGAAGAAACATAATTTCCTAAGATGAAATACAAGCAAAAGTAATGATAACTGGCCGAGCAGCCACCCAGGAAAGCTTTTAAAAAGGCATTCAGATACCCAGTTGTGTCTCTGAGCAAAAAAATCAGAACTACACAAGACTTTTTTTTGGGGGGGGGGGGGGCTGGTGACATTCTGTGGAAGTGAAAGTTGGACTTTAAAGGACCAGGACAGAAAGAATATTGATACTTCTCATCTTTGGTGTTCGAGAAGTCTCCTAAGAAATCTGTGGATAGCCAAATCCAGAGCTCTCAATGACCAAATTCAAATTACCCTACTTGGGAAGGATTATGAGAAGACCTGGCTCTCTGGAGAAGGTTTTGAGGCTCAGTAGGATGGAAGGAAGCAGAAGAGGAGGGTCAACAGCAGAGAGGTTCATCAGCCCAAATACAATGGTGTGAGGGCATTGTTGGAAGACCTGAAAGAAAAAGCTTAGGGACAGATTGTCATGGAGAAAAAGTTGTCCCTCTGGTTGGCAACAATCAACACTAATCTGATAGTACATAATCAGGTGGGATCCAAATCCAAATTAGATGGAGTTCCCTGTACTCTTTTTTTTCCTCACATTTTCTTCTGTTCCTTGTGACAACTCACCTAGCCGGGTTCAGTTTCTCATGCTACTTTCTCATGTTACTGTCTTTCCTGTAGATCATCCCAAGTGGGGAAGATGATGATGAGGAGAGCGACAGTGATGATGATGACATTCGAGTCACGATTGGCAATATCAAGACTGGAGCCCCATCTTATATGTACGTGTTGCATCCTCCCACAAATCCTATTCTTTACTTACTCATGCAAGGTTTTTTGAGATCAGTGATGCTTTAACTTGTTTATTTTATTTGTATGCTGCCTCTGTTATTTTTATAAATAACTCAAGGAAGTGAACATATCTAATATTCCTTCCTCCTCTATTTTCCCCATAACAATAATCTTGTAAGGCGGATTGGGCTAAGAGAGACTTGACTGGCCCCAAATCACCCAGACACCTTTCATGCTTAAGGTAATAGCAGAACTCAACCATCTCCTGATGATTGACCCAAAGTCACCCAGCTAGCTTTCACACCTAAGATGGGACCCGAACTCATTGTCTCTTGGTGATTGGCCTAAGTCACCCAGTTGGCTTTCATACTTAAAACAGGACTAGAACTCACCATCTCCTGGTGATTGGCCAAAGTCACCCAGTCACTTTTTCATGTCTAAGACAAGACTGGAACTCACCATTTTCTGGTTTCCAGCTGATCAAATTTCTGCTGTATGTACAAAGTCATTGAAGCAGCTTTCAGTTAAACCAGAATGACTCAACCTGACACCATCCAGATGGGCAGGACCTCCGCTCCCATCATTCCCCAAAAGCCAATTAGAATGGGGGGAGGGCACTACCAGCCCAGCAGTGTTGTCCACTGGCCCCTTCTCCTGGGTCAGCCTGTCTGTTCAGCTGATTATTGGAACTACCCAGTGATGTTTTTCATGCTGCTGCTGTTTGATTTGTACGGTTTAAGACTCTGATAAAGATGATTGGAGCCAAGCTCTACATAGATTGCCCAGAAGATCTGTCTTCATTCTCTTTTAGGGGGACCCCGATGAACCTGAATCTAAAAACGGGTCGAGGCTATGGAGCACCAGCCTCAGGTATGAATGGAGCTTTATTTTTGGTTATCTTTTTCATTTTGGGCAAATGAATGTTTTATTCTGAATTAATGTTCAATACAATCAAAATGGCTTGTAAGCCTATCTCAGACCATATCAGGCTTTGTAACATATGCTATTAATTAATTAGGCTTATTTAATTAGCATGCTGACGCTCTTCTTTCCTTCCCTCCTTCCTTCATGTCTTTTTCTTTTCCTATTTCCTTCCTTCCTTCCTTCCTTCCTTCCTTCCTTCCTTCCTTCCTTCCTTCCTCACCTCTACTTGCCATTGTTTTCTCCATGGAGCAGAACAATGCATTGTGTTGAGAAAGACACACACACACGCACACAAAGCTATTTTATTTGCAAATGGGCAGAACTCAGGAGCTGAAGCTAAATTTATCCAGGAAGAATTTTCTGGTTTTTTGAGCTGCACAGTTTCCTCACCCTGGGAACAGTTCCACAGCCCGCCTTAAGCACTAACCATCTGCTTTCCTTTCTTCAAAGCCAAGTCGCAGCCTAAAGGTATTGATTTAGAGGCTTCGGGGAATATTAACGGCTTGCCAGTAATCGAGGTGGATTTAGAATCGTTTGAAGACAAACCGTGGAGGAAACCAGGTGGGGCCTCAAAGTTTCTTGTGGTAAATATGATCAACAGCTTTCTTTTTTTTCCCCCCTGTAATTTGGTTTGGTTTGGCCCGGCATCGCCAGTCTGTCATGAGGTGGGACAGGTGGATACAGTCTCCAATTTATGGGCATGCTCTCCATAATGTGTGATGAAATCTAAGAGCAGCACTATCATTTTGGAAATGGGGAGATCTTTTTCTGTGTAGTGGGACCATCTGATCGGTTCACTTGGGATTGGATAAATGGAGTCCTTGCGGATTTTACTCCACTAGTCATTGCCGGCTCTAGGGGGCGCTGCTCATCTCCATTTCAAGGCCATTGAGCCAGCGCTATCCGAAAACATTTATGTGGTCATGTGGCCATTATCACCTCATAGAGCACTGTTACCTTCCCACCGAAGTGATACCTATTTATCTACTTGCATTTGTATGCTATGTTGGCAGGAGCTGGAGCAAGGATGGGAGCTCACCCTGTCATGTGGTGCTTGGGTTTCGAACCTGGGCTGCTGACTTTCCAGCCAACAAACCCAGCGTCTTAACCGCCGAGCCATCACGCTGCTCCTTCGGGTTGGACAGCTCAGCTCAATCAGGGATGGGCTTTTTAGTCATTGTAGCTCAGCTTCTGAGGTTTGCCTAAAGAAGCCAGAATTTCTTCTGGCTTTTTTTCTTGTTGCTCCTCATTTAGAAACTGAAATGAGGATAACCTTGAGGAAGAGGAGGAAGATCCTCACAGAAGAGAAATCTGAGTCCAAACCGAAAGTGGAATTGAAGAGAGTCTTCTAGGGGACCCTTCCTTGTTCTTGTGAACATGAATGCATGGGGGGGAGGCACATTTAAAGTTGCAAGATTGATGTACTTTTGAGGTAGACCTGTCAGGCTTCAAAGCAAGAATGACACATAGTAATTCTTCCAAGCTGTGTTCTTTATTATTTTCACACCTCTAGACCAAATCTTGGCAGGCTCCGCCTAGAGATCATGCATGAGAGAAAGATGGTGAGGACAGCCGCTCTCTAATAGCTCACAGAGTATATTGTAGATGCAGATTAAAGTAGACACTTGATCTCTAAACTGAGTTGCCTCTTCCACTTCTAGAATAAATTCACGTCCTCCTAGGGATCCACATTCCATCACAACATTTGTGGACTGCAGCTCCCAAAATCCCTCAGCCATCATGGGTGGACTTCAGCTCCTAGAATTCCACAGTCGGCATGTGTCAGGCTCAAAACCATCTTTCCAGGCTGAATTATTTATTGTTTTCACATCTATAGACCAAATTCTTGGCAGACTGAGGACTTTCTGCATCTACAATGTATTCTGGGAACTGTTAGGGAGGGGCTGTCTTCACCCGCTTTTTCTCACACATGGTCTCTGGGCTGAGTTGCCTCTGACTCCTCTGAAATCAGTCCCCTCCCTCCCTGGGAATCCCCCTCCTCACCACGTTCCAACACAAGTTCAGACTTGAACATCAAAGAGACGAATACTAAATCTGCTTTTATTATAGGGTTGCGATAACAGACTCTGGCCCCTCTCAATGCACCTCCCTCTCCCTGCCTTTCTCCTAAACAGAACTAGGGAGGGTTTAGCCTGAGACGCTTTCTCAAGTTACATTCCTGCTTTGGACTCAGATGTCTCTTATCTAACTTGTATCGCTTCCTCCTCAGAAGGTTATTCTCACAGCCCTTACAGAAACAGATCTTGTTGGTGGATTTTTTTTTTCAAAGGGAATTCCAGAGAAAACATCTTGTTTGGAGTGTGGGGTTTTTGTGCCTATCTAATCCAAAGACCCATAAACATAGGTGTGAATTGCATGTCTCCTGTTGCACAATTCTCTGGAGTCTGCAGCCTCTGTGGCTTCCTCTACTCCAGGGGTCTCCAAACTTGGCAACTTTAAGACTTCTGGACTTCAACTCCCAGAATTCCCCCAGCCAGTTACTTTTTTCAGCTTTGTTGTCATTTCAAACAGTCATTAAACGAATGGTTCTAAATGGAGGGCCACCTGTACAAACTCTGGCTGATTTGTAACCACAATTTGTGCACCTGCTTTGAATCCTAATTTCAGCGATCATGGTTACAAATCGCCTTGTTGCATTGAAGATGGATGCCATTCAGATATTCATCAGTTTTCTTTGGGATTATTGCCATTAGCATATGTGTGTGTGTGTGTCTTCATACTCTAAATATATTTCACCATAAATGTTCCCAGATTTCAGGACCTTGAGAATGTTTAAGATGAAACACTTGTTTTCACCTTCTACGAGCCGAAAGGACCCTTTTCATCTCACAATCACCAGCCTAAAAAAAAAGGTGCCAAAATAATGGTCCCACCCACTCGTGGGGGTCCTCTGGTTTGCGGGGTACAAAAATGTGTTGCACGTGGCCTGTAGACCACAACTCATGAAGGTTACCAGGTGATCTTCAGCCTCCACAGGACCTAATGAGCATGTCTGGTGGTAACAGAAGATGGAAATTATCCTTCAGCAAGATTTGGAGTGTTAAAAATTTCCACTCTTGGAAAAAAAGAAAACCTTGCAATTGTGCTTAACTGTAGCCACAGCTGGCCCGAGTTTTGGTGAAATATGACAGCAGAGATAATTTGCAATAATGAAAAAGGTCGTTA
The DNA here is from genome assembly GCA_012654045.1 of Ptyas mucosa. Taxonomy (NCBI): domain Eukaryota; kingdom Metazoa; phylum Chordata; class Lepidosauria; order Squamata; family Colubridae; genus Ptyas; species Ptyas mucosa. The sequence continues at coordinate 10,386,819 of WNWU01000035.1, forward strand.
AAATTCCGCATGAGTCATCGAAAGACAGAGAGAGTCTACCTACGTGGGAGAATGAGGTGGAGACTTGAAGGACACAGTTCTTGATTATTCTCCAGATCATCTTTTATAATTCACTTTAACTAGGGAAGGGGTCTCCAAACTTGGCAACTTTAAGACTTATGGACTTCAACCCCCCAGAATTCGCTAGCCAGCCATGCTGGGGAATTCTGAGAGTTGAAGTCCGCAAGCCTTAAAGTTGCCAAGTTTGGAGACCCCCTGAACTAGAGGTGTAATATACCTGCATCCCCTTGCTGTTCTCCTTTTCTCCTTTCTGGTAACTTTTATTTATTTTTAGCAGAAGAATCCCGAAAGAAGATTTCTCTGCTCCAAGCCACTTTCCACTTCAGCCCCCCCACCCCCACCCCCACCCCATTTCTCTCTGCCAGGAGAGCTGGATTTCCCTGGAGACCCTTTTTGTCAACACCTTTCATTTCTTTGCAGGTGCTGACCTTTCCGATTATTTCAACTACGGGTTCAACGAGGAAACGTGGAAAGCCTATTGTGAAAAGCAGCGCCGGCTTCAGCTTGGCCTGGAGCCTCCGGTCCCCATCTGCACCGAAAACAAGATCACGGTAAACTGCAGAGCTTGGAAGTTGGTTTCTTTCAGTCGCCCGGCTTCCCAAGGAATTCATCAACGTGCACGGGCTTGGAATGGTTGGGGGACATAAAAGCTGTAATAATGCACAGGTAATCCTCGACTTACAACAGTTCATTTAATGACCATTCAAAGTTGCAACATCACCGGAAAAAAGTGACTTATGGCCATTTTTCACACTTAACAGCTATTTCAGCATCCCACATGGTCAAAATGTGGATGCTTGACAACTGATTCATATTTATGATGGTTCCAGTGTCCTGAGGTCATGTGATTGACTTTTGCAACTTTCATATAAGCGAAGTCAATGAGGAAGCCTGATTTACTTAAGAACCGTGTTACTAACATAACAATTGCAGTCATTCACCTAACAACTGAGGCAAGAAAGGTCGTAAACTAGGACAAAATTCAATTAAGAAATGTTTCACCTAACAACAGAAATGTTGGGCTCAATTATGGTCGTAAGTCAAGGATTACCTGTACAAGAACGTCAATTTTAAATGCAATGAAGATGAAAAGCAAGTCAGTTTCTGATCTCGACATTTTGATCCTTTGGAGGGAGACAAAAGGTAATAAGTTGCTTCCAGCCTGTGGACCACACCACAACCAAACATAAGATGCCTGGACTTCAAATTCCCAGAATTCCCCAGTCAACTTCTGGGAGTAGAAATCTCCCATATCAAAGCATGCTGGCTGGGGAATTCTGGGAGTTGAAGTCCACACATATTAATGCTGTTAAGGTTGAAAAGCACTAAACTTTTGCCTCCTGTATTAAGATGTACAATTAGAGTTAGGGTTATCCCCAGGCCCATCTTCTGTTCCCACAATTGAAGAATGGATGGAAAAACTAATGGGTTCACTGAGAGAGCAAAATTAATTGTTTAAGACAGAGAAAAGAATATATCCAGTTTTGTTTCTACTTGAATATCTACCTGAGCTTTGTGTTCAAAAAACAGTGAAATCTTAACTCTGGAATTTGCCAATTAGATTAGTCGTTGTTATAAAAATGGCCAGTATCTACTAAGAGTGTGAAAATAAAAAATATTGTATTTACCGTGCTGAAAAAAGTTGGAAGTTAGTGCTTTTCTTTTCCTTTTCCCCCTTATCCTACACTTTTCCTTCCTTTCCCATTTCCCTACTATCTTATTTTCATTTGTATTTTGTACTATGTTAATGTTAATTAAAAATAATAAAAACCAGAATGTTCAATTAAAAAAACTCAGTAGGCCATCTCTTGCGCTTTCTGAAGAAGACTTGGCAAACAGGTAGGTATAAAAATAGTAGAAGGCTTTTCAGTCCGATAAAAATAGCTAGCGTGTGAACAACAGAAAGTTTAGGAATTCCAGATTAAAAATTATATCCATCTGCATCCCTTCTGCAATAGAACCTAACCCCTCTCCACTTTAAGATGCTTTATAAAGACAGTCCTTGACATACAACCACAACTGAGACCAGGTTTTCCATTGTTAAGCAAGGCAGTTGTTAAGTGAGTCACAACCAACTTTATGATCTTTTACCACGGTTATTAAGCAAATGATTTGCAGTTGTTGTCAATAACACAATTGTGAAGTGAATCTAGCTTTTCCCCACTCTCAGATGGCAATCAGGCGACTCCAGGATGCCACAACCATCATATATAGAAGTAGTCCTCGTCCTACAACAGTTCACTTAGTGACTGTTCAAAGTTACAACGGCGTGACTTATGACTGTTTTTCACACTTACGACCATTGCAGCATCTCGATGGTCACCTGATTAAAATTCAGCCACTTGGGAACCTGACTCCTATTTATAGCGGTTCCAGTGTCCTGTGGGTCACGTGATCAACTTTTGTGACCTTCTGATGAGCAAAGGCAATGAAGAAGTCAGATTCACTTAACAACCAGGTTACTAACTAAACAATTGCAGTGATTCACTTAACAGCTGCTTATCCAAGTAGCTTTTTTCGTCCAGCTTGATCTGAAGAAGCCTCTTGGATAAGCAGCGAATGGTTCAAACCAAAAAAGAAAAGAAACCCAGTTACCACGACTCAACTTCCAAATGGTGGTAGGCCACTTTCTCCAGTACTGTTGTAATTTCAAATGGTCACTAAACGAAATGCAAGTCAAGGACCACCTGTAATGGCCAGGTGGTGGCTGCAGAAAAGAATTCCGTCTCCTAGAAAGCAGCAGGAGCAAAATGGTTGCGCTCTCCGTTTAAAGTTGACCCCTTTAGTTAGCGAGAAAATGGTGATTTCAATTGGAGAAGAAGGAAAAATACCTCGGATTTAAAAGGTCCTTGTAGCACTGCAATGTTTTTTGTTTTGTTTTTAAGGTTCAACAAGGAAGAACCGGCAACGCCGAGAAAGAACCAGAGAACAACATCATCAAGATGGATTTTAAAACTGATTTTGTTGCCCTCGTTGGTGGAAGGATAAAAGCTGGACCTCCTCCAAACAGGTACCGAAGGGACACCTCTGGGGCGACTGTTTTTGAGAGCTTTTTGCTTTTTCAAGGGTTTGAAGCCTTTATCTCCGGCTTCCTTATTTGCAAGATTTTCAGCAGCTTAAACTACCCCATGAATCATCTCAGGACCCTGAACTTCTCCAGATGAAGGAATCTTAAGCTTCCAAGCCAGCTAGAATTCAGGGAAGCCCAGGCCCAACCCATCCAGGGAAGACTCATCTAGATGGTCACCCAAAGCAAGCTTGGTCAACGCTGTGGATAGGGAGGTGGCCGTATGATGACCTGGTGGCAGATCCATCAATTTTTCCCCAATCTCAATCTTACCCCATTTTGTTTAGGTGATATAAATAGCCTCAAAGCAAAGGGCTCAGTCATCTGCCCTGCAACTATTGTTATTTGAACAAATATTCAAACAAATATTGTTCATTTCCTAGAGCCTTGCAGATAATTAAGACTCTAAAGCAGTGTTCGTCAACCTTAAAAAAATTAGGACGTATGGACTGTAACTCCCAGAATTCCCCAGCCAGCTTTGCTAGCTGCGGAATTCTGGGAGTTGAAGTCTACACATCTCAAACTTGTCCAGATTGACAAACACTGCTCTAAAGAAAGGATAGGCAGCTCGAGATGGTGACCATTTGGAAGCAGTTCCAGGGAGGGAAATTGGTCCCGAGGAGACATCTAATCCCAAAATGGCTGCCACAGTAAGTATGGTTGTCCCCAAAAAACATTCATCAGGAGAGAAATGGTCCCATAGATAACTCTCAATGTAGATCTTTAGGAGGCCTAGAGGCATTGAAATAAATAGATTTATTTTTATTTTTTTAAAAAACTAAATGGGATGGCGGTGGGTATTGGGTGCAAATCCAAGATACCATGTTGCACACCTCTGTATTAAGTCTTTGGAACATTTTGAACTTGTGAGCAAAATCCCAAGCAGTTTCCTGCTAGATAAAGTATTGTAACTCTCCTGTCTGTAGAATAGCATATAATAATGTCCCCAAAAGCAAGATGCAGGTCAGTTTTTGATGGTTTTTTGGTAGTAAATTCTGCTTTATGGAGTTTTATCCAGAGAATTGGGAAGCAATTCTCACACAAAAGCGCAAAAGAAATTTGATTGTTAATGCATTGGAACTTAAGTTATCATCAAATTATGATGGTCTACTGGTGAATGATGTGCAGTGTGCAGTTGTCACAACATGGGGGTTGAGTGTGTTTACAGCATCCATTACTCCAATGATGAGCTGTGTTACGGGAAGAACAATGCAGTCAGGATCAGCTGCTGATGCTGAACGAGTCTTCTTTTGGAAACAGGAAACTGGGTGGGACAATCGACGTGATTGGTGGACAGGCTGGCACTATCCGGAGGGTGGAAGGAAGGCGGCGTGACAAACATGCGTCTGAAGAAAATCCCATTCAGGTAAGAACTGAAAAGTGGACCTCAGGCCTTGCACACTCTTAACTTTCAATCCAGATTGGACGTTCCTGACTGGGGTAAGACCACACTTGGGACAGTGCATCCATTTCTGATCACCACGATACAAAACAGATGTTGAGACTCCATAAAGTGTGCAGAAAAGAGCAACAAAGATGATAAGGCACTGGAGGCTAAATTGGATGATGAATGGTTGAGGAAGTTACTGTAAGTATGTCTAGTCTAACAAAACAGAGGATCAAAACCGCCTCTTGATTCATGGTGTATATTCATATCTATGCAGATAGTTGCTTTAGTCTGGCAAGATTCTGCCTGTAGGCGAACAACAAACTAGGTCTAACAAAGAGAAGGACCAGGGGTGACCTGATAGCAGGCTTCCAATATTTGAGGGGCTGCCACAGAGAGGAGAGTATCAACCAATTCAGCATCTGAAGCAGGACAAGAAGTAACAGGTGGAAGATTGAGAGAGAGAGTTTCAACCTAGAGGTAAGGAGAAATTTCCTGACACTGAGAACAATTGGAATGGCCTGACTCAAGAGGTTGAGGGTGTTCCATCACTGAAGGTTTTTAAGAAGAAGTTGAACAGCCATTTGTCTGAAAAGGTATAAGGTCTCCTTTTTTGAGCAGGGATAGACTAGAAGACCTCCAAGGTCCCTTCCAATTCTGTTATTCTGTTACTCTATATCTTTGTAAGCAAAGTTGGATTTTCCTCCTCTTTATTCCATTTTAAAATGTTCCTCTTCTTTCAAACTACAGTATGTTGAACATCATCTGAAGATCTATCTCAATATAGTACACCCCCAAATCATCTTTTCCTTAAATCTACTGGCATCTTTCTTTTTCGTTTCCTCAAATTATAAATGATCTAACCATTGCTATAACTTGTTCTTTCTCTTAAATGCTGTTTTCAAATTGAGAGGGGATTGCTTCCTTCCCTCTCTCCAAATTCTAGGTTTCTAAATCTCCTGTAAATAAAATCTCAATTATAGCACTATTTTTCCAATAACCACACTGGGAAAAGTATGTGAGTAATCTATAATTTCTAATAATTTCTTTTCCTGAATTGATTGGACATATCCAAAATATGTGACATCAATTAGGTGAGGATGCAGAACTTCACCAACACATAACCCAAAATAAAAATACCCTGTCCGAATAGTTTCATGTCTTTAAAGCAAATGCACTTGGTCTGAACTTCACCAACTTGGATATTTTTAATGAAATCTGGGGCGATTGAAGGTGAATACACGCATCCCAGGATAATGTTGCAGGATCTAATTTTAGTCCGTTATTGAGACCAAAGTTTATTCTTCCAAGCTTTTGGGCTCATGCTGGAGCCCATCATGATTGTTAAATGACTCAATAGTCAGGCATCGACACCCTAATTAACAACTAAAAAATTCCCACAACCAGGAACCATATAAACAGAACATAGAATAACAGAGTTGGAAGGGGCCTTGGAGGTCTTGTAGTCCAACTCCCTGCACAAACAGGAGACCCTTTACCATTCCAGATGAATGGTTGTCCAGTCTCTTCTTAAAAATTTCCATTGTTGGAGCACCCACAACTTCTGGAGGCAAGCTGTTCCATTGATAATTGTTCTCATTGTCAGGAAATTTCTCCTTAGTTCTAGGTTGGTTCTCTCCTTAATTTTTTCCTTGATTAGTTTCCATCATTGTTCTTGTCCTGCCCTTGGGTGCTTTGGAAAGTAGTTTGATCCCCTCGTCTTTGTAGGAACCCCTCAAATCCTGGAACACTGCTATCATATCACTCTTAGTCCTTCTTTTCACTAGACTAGACGTACAAAATGTGTATATATAGTACATGTGTTGCACTAGAACTACAACACAGAGAATAGCCCAGTCACACAGAGAGACCTTCCCTGGGGATGGGCTCCAGCACAAGCCTGAAAGCTTGGAAGAATACACCTTGAGCCCCGATGACCAACTCAGATTGGATCTTGCACACCTGAGTGCTATGAAAGGTCTCATCATTCTTATTTCAGTCCTGAAATGTTTCTGCTTCTTGAGAAGTTCTGGTAAAAAGAGGCAAATATTTGTAGCTCAGGGTTCAAATGAAGGGTCCTTCCTGCTCTCTGAGCTTAGCTGTTTTCATGCATGAAAAAATGCACGAAAAAGCAGTTCTTCATGATCCAAACTAAGTAACATCACCAGTGAAGTGGCAGTCTTCAATCTGAGGGCTATATATACAGGTAGTCCTCGACTTACAACAGTTTGTTCAGTGACTGTTCGAAGTTAGAACAGCACTGAAAAAAAATTACTTATGAGTGCTTTTCACACCTACGGCCCTTGCAGCATCCCCATGGTCACGTGATCAAAATTTAGATGCTTGGCAACTGACTCATACTTATGATGGTTACTGTGTCACGTGATCCCCTTTTACGACCTTCTAACAAGCAAATTCAATGGGGAAGCCAGATTCACTTAACAATTGGCTTACTAACTTATCAACTGCAGTGATTCACTTAAAAACTGTGCCAAGAAAGGTCGTAAAATGGGGTAAAACTCACTTAACAAATGTTTCCCTTAGCAACAGAACTTTTGGGCTGAATTGTGGTTGTAGGTCGGGGACTACCTGGCTTCAAAAACGTTCACTCTGCAGCAATAAAATCTGAACTCTGAAATAAATTAGGCAAACGAATGAACGGATAAGTATCTACACAGGAGATTTGAAACGTTGGAAGTCGTCCTCAGTGGCCACCGGCATTAGGCATTCCAACTGTCCTTCAGGGTTGATTTGATTTGGTTGGGTTTCTTTTGAAGTTCAGCTGAACTCAACACGCAGGATCTTGTTCTCCCATTCTTCTGCATTCCCATGGCACTGGGCACTTCCTGTTTTGGGACTTGCTTTGACTATGTTTCTTTTTTTCGTAAAACCTAACCTGTTTATTCTTCTGCGCCCTCCTTTGACAGGTACTTGGAGACCACGGGAGCAAAACTCAGCCTGCTCAGCCCCCTCAGCAGCAGCCATTTGTGCCCCCGGCAGGCCCACCTCCAGCATTAAGTGGGCCTCCGCCCCACTTTCTCCATCCTCCGCCGCCACCAGTTGCCTCTGTCCCACCACCTCTCCATCCTCCAGGTAGGTGACCTGCTAGTGCAGATACTAAAACCAGAACTAGGACACACAACCATCTTGGTCTCTAAGAATGATGAGTTGAGCCAGAAGTCTGCTCTGGCAGACATTTGCAGGAGAATTGCCTTGGGGTTAAAACCGGAGATGCTCTTGCTTTTAAATTGCATGAGGAGAAGAATGATTTACTCCTTAGCAGAACTCTGTTTCTGCAGAGAAGTTTGGAAAGAGACCAGTCCAGAACAGGGCACTGTGCAATAGGCAGCCTTGCCAATGGATTGCTTCAGTGGTGGGCTCCAATTGATTTAACAACCAGTTCATCCTAAAGACCGGGTGGGTGCAGCTGGGCACAGTCATGTGACTGAGTGGGCGTGGCCAACTCAATGTCACTCATGGCAAGAAGGGGTGGACCAGGTGGGTCGAAGTGGTGGTAGCCGGAGCCTTCGATTTACCTTTGTGCAGCAACAGCAACGATAATTCTCCTCATCTCTTGCTGGGTCTCGCTGCCCGACAGGCAGGGTTTTTAAAAAGTTTTTTGCAGCAGGAAACAGTAGGCAGCTACTTTCCAGTCTTTGGCAAAGACCGGCAGCTGCAGGCTTCTCATACTAGCAAAGACCGGCGGCTGCAGGATTCTTGCACCGGCAAAGACGTGGCCGCTGCAGGATTCTTGGGGGGGAGGGGGGACACGGCAAGGCTCGGCCACCTTTCAGGCCATGCTCTGGGCTGCTGCCTGCTTGACCTCCACCCCGCCTTGGATCCTGCATCCAGCCCGCGACAAGGGGACATGCCGCTTCCTGGCCAGCCCAGCTAGTGGATGGGCGAGTGGGCAGCCCTCGGGGGATTTCCCTGGCTAACTCACATCCCTAATATTACCTGGTGGTCTCCCACCCAAGGTCAGGTCCTCCTTAATCTTTCTGAGATTATCTAAAGAAATAAGGAACATTTCTCTTAACATCGTAAGGCACATCCACATGTAAGCATCAGAATGGCTTTTTCAAAATGTTCCCACTTGATTTAGATTCACATATACATATCTTTGTGATCTTTATCCTAGTTAATTTTAAACTGGGTTGTAAATGTGATGTGTAGTTCTTCTGTACGTATGTACGTGTACAGTATGTAGGATAAGCCGTGCCAACCCTCTGGAATGAATTACCCACCGAGCTCCGGACAGCCCCTGATCTCTATTCCTTCCACAAAGATCTCAAGACCTGGCTTTTTACTCAAATTACCTGATCTGGTTGGGTTTTTTAGTTAACTGTGGGATTTTAAATTGGACTTTTAATGCTATTTAGTGATATTGTTTTTATTGTCATTTTATACTTGTGATCCACCCCGAGTCCTTCAGGAGAAGGGCGGCATATAAACAAACAAACAAACAAACAAACAAATAAATAAACAAATACACAAATAAACAAGCATCTTTAGTTTCCTGGAAGTAAAGACTCTTTCCTAAAAAAATATGGGAGAACAATTTGTCCCAGTCTGAGCTGCTCAGGATCTGGAGATGCTGAATCAGCAATGCTGGGAGTCAGTGGATTGGAGCCAATGACTGATCAAGCCATTCCTGCTTTTTTAAGGCATGACCTTTTGCCATATTGTCCTAATTTGAGACAGCCAAGCCCTTCTAGAATCTGTACAAGTTGCAACAGTTCATTAATGCTTGTTTGAAGTTACAATGGCACTGAAAAAGTGATGGTCATGTGATGAAAATTCAGATGCTTGGTAACTGACTCATATTTATGACCATTGCAATGTCCCAGAGGTCACCTTTTGCGACTTTCTCACAGGCAAAATCAATGGGAAAGTCAAATTCACTTAACAACCATGTTACTAACTTAACAACTGCAGTGATTCACTTAACAACTGTGGCAAGGAAGGTTGTGAAATAGGGCAAAACTCACTTAACAAGTGTCTCACTTAGCAACAGAAATTTTGGGATCAATTTATGGTCATAGGTCGAGGACTAGGTGTTCATGGTCCTAGCTAATTCTTCTCTGAAGCCACCAAAATGAAGTTGTTCTTCAGATGTTTATGACCTACCATGATTAGATCATCCTGACTGATTTTACATGGATCCACCAAGTGCTGCATGGGGCATCCCACCGAGGCACCAACCCCTGGCGACCAGATCCATGTGTCCTGCTTCTCTCATGTTGATCCCAGTTATTGTTACCAGTTGAGAGAACTGGAGAAGGTGCAGATGTGGCATCTGGACAGGGGGGTGTTAAGAAATTCAATTACTGGAATAAGATGGGAATTTTTTTCAGTGGTCCCCAAAGAGAAAGTGCTTGTCATATAATGGCCATCATGTCTTCTAATGATGATTACTGGTTTTTTATTATTAACAGGGCTGTTTCCGCCTCCTCTTGCTCCTCCGCCCGCTCTCTTGATTCCAACTCTGGATGGGTAAGTGGAAATTAGATGGGCACTATTGCTGCTGGTTCATGCCATTAGCTCAGCTTATGAGTCTGGATACAGGTAGTCCTCCACTTACAACAGTTCATTTAGTGACCCTTCAAAGTTACAATGGTGACTTATCACCATTTTTCACACTTACGACTATTGCACGCCCATGGTCACGTGATCAAAATTCAGTTGCTTGGCAACCAACTCATATTTGACAGTTGCAGTGTCCCAGGGTCATGTGATCCCCTTTTGTGACCTTCTGATAAGCAAATGGAGAAGCCAGATTCACTTAACAACCGGGTTACTAACTTGTCAACTGCAGTGATTCACTTAACAAGTGTGGCACAAAATGTCATAAAATGGGGCAAAACTCACTTAAATTCTCACTTAACAAAATAAACTTTGGGCTCAATTGTGGTTGTAAGTCGAGGACTACCTGTATTCCTAAAACTTTTGCATCTGTAACCTTTTACTGGATGAAACTGCACCGTAAGACAAAACAATTTCAAGTAAGGTACCTCAAATGGGTTAAACTTGCAGAATGTTCCAATATCCAAGTTCCATGACTCCTGAGGAATTGAAACGCGGCAATTTTTATCAAACATTTTATGACATAAAATGATCATAAAGCAGTTTATGGCATAATACCAAATGCCGTAAAACATTTCTTGTGTTCTGCTACCCATATTTGACGATGCTGTACAGTCCGACCTGGGCTACTTTCAAGGCAGAGACATCTCTGAACATCTCCCTGAATTTTTAAGAACTTTTCCAGATCCTTTCGGAGCTCTGCCATGGTTGAAGACATTGAGGAATCTGGGAAGGAAATCTCTCTGAAATGATGACCCAGCAGCTCACAAGTTGCCTAGTTCACTCTTAACATCAAGTGTCTGAAATTAGGCATTGTATCGAATCCTTAGGAAATCTATAGGGGCATCAAAGTAATATTAATAATATTTCACACATATCCTAGGTATTTCAGTATATAGCGTATTAAAATAACACAGACATTTCATGCTGGCTGGAGAATTCTGGGAGTTGAAGTCCACATGTTGCCAAGGTTGTTGGAAATACTGATCTGGTTGTATATATTGCACAATCATTGAACTGATTGTTGGCATTGATAAGAGGTCCCTGAGATTAAGAGCCAGGACTTTCTGAATCAACGGAATAAACGAATCGATGCAAACAGGTCGCGATCACTGGCGTAGATGGCTTTATAAGGGAATTCCAGGAATTTGTGAGGAAACATCTGGTTTTCAGTAGACTCTCATAAGTGAGAAGGCCCTTTTGCTTTCAGAGAAAATGTTCAGCAGTTCCAGTGATTGAGAAGCAATCACAGAAGCGATGGCATTCTGCCATTCTGCTTTGCTTGAAAGCTTCACACAAGCAGCTTAGTTGTGAAGACCAGGATTCTGCGAATGAGATTTCTCCTCTGGCTTGATCTGACCGGGTTTCTATTTGTTCTTCAGGACACATAGTCCTCATCTTACAATTCACTTAGAGCTCAACTGCACTGAAGAAAAGTGACTTATGGCCATTTTTCACACCTACGACTGTTGCAGCATTCCCGTAATCGTGTCATCAAAATTCAAACACTTGTTAATTGGCATGTATTTGTGACAGTTGCAGTGTCCCGGGGTCACGTGATCCTCTTTTGCGACCTTCTGACAAGCAAATTCCATGGGGAAGCCAGATTCACTTAACAACCACACTACTAACTTAACAATTGCAGTGATTCACTTAACAACCATGGCAAGAAAGGTCATAAAATGGAGCAAAACTTACTTAACAACTGACTTGCTTAGCAATGGAAATGTTGAGTTCAGTCGTGGTCGTAAGTCGAGGACTACCTATATTTGAATTGCTTAGTGCTTCTCACCAACGTGCTGATCCCAGTGGATATGTTTTATTAGGCAGTGGATAAAAAATACAGCACTTGCAATAGCACTTAGACTTATACTGTATGCCACTTCATAAAGCTTTATAGCCTCTCTAAGCGGTTTATAGAGCCAGCCTCTTGCCCCCAACAATCTGGCTCCTCATTTTAGTGACCTCGGAAAGATGGAAGGCTGAGTCAACCTTGTGCCAGTGGGAATCGAACTGCGGAACTGCTGGCAGCAGTCAGTCAGCAGAAGTAGCCTGCAGTAGTGCATTCTAACCACTGCGCCACGGCGGCTCCTATAAGGAAGGAGTGGGTTGTTTACAGAGATAATCCAATGAGGAAGTGGTATTATCATTTCCCTTCGTGATTTTATTTTTCAGCCTGAATTAATGATGGGGATTAGATGTCGCTAACCCTTCTTGTGTGTTCTCTCCCTCTCTCCTCAAAGCCAGCCTGCCAGCTACAGCAACCGGCAGCCGCCTCCCTTTGGCTACAACTCCACAGGTGAGCCCCTCCGAGCTCTTGTAGCAGATAGGCGGAGTGGATTGTTGTTTTGCACAACCCACGTTGGGTCCCAAGGATTGGCCAGTTCAGCTCTTGAGGGTCAGCTCTGGACTCTTCTGTGATTGTCCTACGTTGGCTGATCATCTCCACCAAACTGGAGTTAGCAGAACATCCTGCAGTGCTGCAGAATTCTGGCCTTTTGCTCCTCTTTCTTCCCTCGGGGCACCATTTGGATACCACTGTTAAACTGGAGTTTTGTAATGATATTTTTTATGTGTACAATTATCTCTTCCTTTCACATGTCAATGAATTTGTTTGCAAGGATTTTTGCCTTTCCGCATATGCCTTCTTCTTGCGACCTGAAAAAGACCCCACCCCAAATTGTGTTCCAATGGATCACCATTTACTTTTCACTGTCCCCTGTCTTATTGTTAGGCAAGTGTTATCAGTGACCTTTATTGGAAATGTGTGGAAATACATACACCTCTTCATTCAGGCTAAAACCATTGTTTCTTTTCCAGCAGAAAAAAAGAAACTTCTGTGCAAAACAATTGCAAGTTATACATAGTTCTGTGCATTTCTATATGATTAATTTTCTGAATTGAGGACTCACCTGTAAGTGAAAAGTTACCACCAGGATTCCATACTATGTCAAATAATACCTTCTATATCATATCATCTCCTGTAAGTCTAATTTTCCAAAGGGGTATCTTGACATCATGCTGAGATCTTCTTGGCCTTCATCCTGAAGGACTTACTGGGGATCAGTGATATGGTGACTACCTTGACCTTAGGAAATATTTATTACAGTGTTCAGTGAGCTCCGTATAATGTAGCTGAACTCTTGCCAAGGATACAACGACAAAGGCTCCAGGAAAGAAAATTCTTAACATTTGCCATAGCGGGGTTTATCATTAAACAGGATTTGTGGCAAAAGGAGACACTGAGACATATTTTACCTTCAAGTGACGCTTGGAATTGACAAAGCATCTCCTTAAAGGCCAGAGGGAAGTGAGTAAATGTTTTGCCCACCACTGCAATAGTAAAATGTTCTGCAGGACAAGAGGACTTTTTACATGAAGATAGTGGAGCTTCTATAGGGGTGTAATATTTCTCCCTCTTTGGCATAAGGAAGACATTACTCAAGATAGTCGCAACAGTTTGGGACAGGGTTGGAGCTACTTATCCTAGCAGCTTTTCAACTTTGAGGATGCCAAATATTTTAATGCTTGGGGTTGTAAACATCCCCTTCATTTAAAACTAGCGTCAGGCCTGTGGGAAGATAGAAGATGTGCATTCTTCCATTCCTCTTTTGTTCTGAAGGGATTTGATTAATGGACAGCCTGTTTGCTTGCTTGAAAACGACTTCCAAACCTCCTTTTAACTGCAACTGACCCCACTCAATCCCTCTGCCTGGTTCTCAGCACCATAATTTAAGAAGGATTCGGTTGAAATGGAGCAGCTGCAGAGAAGGACTTGGAGACATCAAGGGATTGAAGTCTCCTGATTAGAGATTGAAGGACCTGGTCATATTAATAGGAAAACAATAGAGAGTATATAATATTCTTCTCCATTATACTATAGTTCAGGTCTCAGAATAATGGTTACAGGAACACAAATTCTGGTTATAAATTCTAATAAATTCTATTCCATCTTGCTTGAATTTAAACTTCTGCCTGGCTAGGAAACCTGTCTGCTTTCAACTCCTAATTTGCTTAACGAGGGATGAGGCACAAGCAAGAGGTGCCTTTGGATAAGCAAGCTTCTTCATTTGTTTCAGTGATTAAGGTTTAAAGGGAGCTCAGGCTTCAGGCTTCTAGTGCAGGGATTCTAACCTTGGCAACTTTAAGACTTGTGGACTTCGACTCCCAGAATTCCTCAGGCAGCCATGCTAGTGTCTGAAGTGGGCAAGAAGATTCTTCCCTCTTGATGCCTTACAGAAGGCATTTCAAAATAACGGAGTTGGAAGGGACCTTGGAGGTCTTCTAGTCCAACCCCCTTCTTCAGTGATGATGGATGCTGCCCTTCTGTTCTGCTTGGTGTGAACCAGGTAGCAGCAGAGTGAGATTAATCTCAGAGCGTTCTGGGTTTAAGAGTGCAAATTGATGGAAAGAGGTTGATTGATTAGTTTAGAAAGCATTTATAGCCACCTATCCCGTACATGACAGTCCTAGGCAGCTCACAACATTCCATAAAATCAGAATAAATATAACCCAAAAAATCTCCCAATACCATTCTATATCCTATCACAGCACTAGAGCCTCCCATCAATTCGATACGTTTCATTTGCCGGATTCATATCCCTGCTAGCCCGATGCCTGTGCAAAGAGTCAGGTTTTCATGTTCCTCCTGAAGGGTAACAAGCGTTGGTTGCACGAAGAGCCACAGTTGCTTGACTTTATAATTGATGTCTATAAGCAAACTATGTGAAGAGGTTCAGAACTAGGAATCATCCACACAGCACCAAAGCTCCTCTTTACACCCTGAAGCTCGTTTTTATTAGCCTTTGATTCAGATCCCCAGAGGCTCTGTACCGACAGATGTGTTGAGTAGGACTATAGGTAGTCCTTGACTTACAACCATTCATTTAGTGGCCGTTCAAAGTTATAGCGGTGTTGAAAAAAGCAAATTATGAGCATTTCTCACACCTATGACTGTTTCATCATCCCCATGGTCACGTGATCAAAATTTGGATATTTGGTGAGTGGCTCATATTTATGACGGTTGCAGTGTCCTGGAATCATACGGTCCTCTTTTGCAACCTTCTGACAAGCAACGTCAATGGGGAAGCCAGATTCACTTAATACTAACTTGCAACTGCAATGGTTCGTTTAACAACTGTGGCAAGAAAGGTTGTGAAATGAGGCAAAACTCACTTAACAACTGTCTTGCTTTGCAGCAGAAATCTGGGGCTCAGTTGTGGCCATATGACATAGTGAATCCTAGCAGTGTGGATATGGTGATTACTTCAGCCGTATGAATGAATGGCTGTCTGCCAACCTGACTGAGTGGGTCAGGCGCTTTAAATACAGAAAGGAGCCCTATGAAACCCCAATTGGTTATTTTTAACCTTCTTCCTTGAGAAAACAGAATCTGGCATCTAGAATGTTTTCCAACTGGGAAATCCCGTCTGGTCAGCCTTCACCTTAGATAGGCTTCTTTCTCCAGCAAAGAGAATCTGTGGTTTTTCCCCCAGCTGGGATTATCCTTGGGGACTGCCAGATGCTACAGCTGTGCAGACTCTTGCTGCTGATAGAATACCTGATCCATCACCACCTTGTCCTGCCCTCAGGTGCTGTGGAGAACAGCTGGACCCCCTCTCCTTTGTGGCTGCCCCTCATGAATTGGAAGACGGCTACCATGTCTCCCCTGGTCCTTCTCTTTCTTAGACTTTACAGCCTTGTTCACCTGCAGGCAGAATCTTGCCAGACTAAAGCAACTATCTGCATAAACACGAATACAAGTACAGTTGTGAGCCAAGGGCTTATGACCACAACTGAGCCCAAAATTTACATTGCTAAGTGAAACATTTGTTAAGTGAATTTTGCGACTGTTCTTGCCACAATTGCTAAGTCTATCACTGCAGTTATTAACTTAGTAACACGGTGGTTAAGCGAACTTTTGCTTGTCAGAAAGTTGCAAAAAGTGATCACGTGACCCCGGGACATTGCAACCTTCATAAATATGAGTTGCCAAACATCCCAATTTTGATCATGTGACCATGGGGATGCGACAATAGTTGTAAGTGTGAAAAACAGTCATAAGTCACATTTTTCAGTGCTGTTGCAACTTTGAACAGTCACTAGATGAACTGTTGTAAATCGAGGACTTCCTGTATAGTCCGTGAGGCCATCTTGATCCTCTTCTTCCCTTCCAGACATTCCAGCTCCGCTGCCCCTTGGCCCTCTGGGGGGGGGCAGCCCCTCCCTCCTGGGACTCCAGACTACATTCCACCATATCAGAACAGGAGTGGGGAGGTTATCCAGTGTTCAAGCTGATTTCTGATTTAGGTTGGCCATGCGTGGGGTCAGCATCATAATTTTCTGGAGGAGGAAAGCAATCTGTGACATGCCTATACAGTGCAGGATGAAAAATGGAAGGATACATTCAACATATTTGTCAGGAATCAGGTCACCATTGATCATATTCATCTTCCTGTCCCCATATTTTTTGGAAAGGTGCTTTCAAAAATAAGGAGCAGGATTAGCCCTTCTCTGTATCAGGGGATCTCCAAACTTGGCACTTTTAAGACTTGTGGACTTCAACTCCCAGAATTCCCCAGCCAGTCAATCCTACTTCTTCCTCAAGTCTTCAAGTTGCCACGTTTGGGGACACAAGCACACACACACACTATATTGGGGTGTCAAATTCAATTTCACTGAGAGCCACATCAGGGCTGTGGTTGACCTTGTGTGGACGTGGCCAGCTGGGTGGGCGTGGCCAGCTTGACCCCACTCCCCAAACTGCTGGCATGCTTCCTCTTTGCATTGGGTAGACCAGGCTGAAGTGACGTGGGCTGGCCCCTGACATTTTCCAGGATGGCCCTGCTGGCCAGATCCAACCACATCGCGGGCAGGATCCAGCCCACGAACCTTGAGTTTGACACCCAATTTCATCCAGGGGTGAAATTCAGCAGGTTCTGACAGGTTCTGGAGAACTGGTAGCAGAAATTTTGAGGAGTTCGGAGAACCAGCAGCAGAAATTTTGACCAGTTCAGAAAACCAGCAAATACCACCTCTGGCTGGCCCAAGAGTGGGGTGGGAATGGAGATTTTCCAATATCCTTTCTCTGCTGCACTCACCAAGCCACGCCCACCAAGCCACACCACGCCCACCAAGCCATGCCCACAGAACCGGTAGTAAAAAAAAATTGGATTTCACCACCACCCTTCTCTATATGCACAGACCCTCTTCCCTAATTGAGTTTGAGCTGAACAAACTTGCAGCGTGTTAGTGCACTGATAAAAATTTCTCTTTCCTAATAAACCTGCTATTATTTCTAGCTCCGTCAGGCAAGTGATGACGTAGCTCATGTCCTCTCCTCTATGAGTGTCCACTCCAGCTGATGCAAAGCTCTGCTGTTTCTCTCTAGATTCAGGTTTCATCACCTACCCGCCCATTTCGACTTCCCACACTCCCTGGGTGACCACAGTTGACAAGGCCTCCAGTGCTTCCGACAGCAGCCACTGGGAATACGCAGGCCCAAGGAGAGAGAGGGACAGAGAGCGGGACCGGACACCCACCACAAGCGAATATAGCAAGTGAGTGTGGCTTCTACCGCAATATTAATCATGGTACGGCTACATAATTCAAGTTTGAAACTGAAGCCGGAATCACAATGTAATCGCTACAATAATATACAAGTAGTCCTTGACATACGACCCCAATTGAGCCGAAAATTTATGTTGTTAAGCAAGACAGTTGGTAAGTGAGGCTTACCTCATTTTATGACCTTTCTTGCCACGGTTGTTAGCATGGTGGTTAAGTGAATCTGGCTTCCCCATTGACTTTGCTTGTCAGATGGTTGCAAAAGGGGATCACGTGACTTTGGGGCACTGCAACCATCATAAATATGAGCCCATTGCCAAGCGGCTGGCTTTCAACCACGTGACCGTGGAGATGCTGCAATGGTCGTAAGTGTGAAAAACAATCATAAGTCATTTTTTCAAACCTGTTGTAACTTTGAATGGTCACTAAATGGATGGTTGTAACTCGAGGAGTACCTGCATTCCTTGTTTTCTTTCTGCCCTATCTTTTTTTCTGGTCAACAATCAGCATGTGCAAGATCTTGGCCTGCATTTCAGGTAAAAATATGAGCCTTTCATGTTACAAGACAAAGGGTGAACTAATGTAGAAAGAGCGGAGAAGTTAGATTCCATAGCTGCTAGGAGATAAGCTTAGTAGAATTGCACCAACATAACTCAGCTTTCCTTGGCAGCGAAGTCAAGTTATTTTGACACATTAGTGTTAAATCCACAAAATATCACAAATGGAAATTCTAAGAACAAACCACAGCGACAAGAAATGAATAACCAGGTTGAGACTACCTGAGGCCGTAATGATAGGCTTTCAGTTTGTTTTCAAGCTTTTAAAAGAATTTATTTGGGTTTAAAAGTAGAAATGGAAGAGGAAGCTTTTGGGAGACAAACGGCTCACACATCCCCTTCCTTAGACCTCCCAGGTGGTTTGCTGGGATTAGCATTTTAAAAATTGGGATGCCTATTGTCTAATTCTCAAATTCAGAGTGTGAAATTCCTGTCTCCCTCAACCAGTTCCTGTACTGTATAGGCATGTCAGATTGTTGTGCTCCTTCAAAAAATTAAGATGTTCACCCCACGCATGGCCACCCTAAATCAGAAATCGGCTTGAACACTGAATAACCTCCCCACTCGTGTTCTGATGTGGTGGAATGTATAGTCTGGAGTCCCAGGAGGGAGGAGCTGCCCCCCCCCAGAGGGCCAAGGGGCAGTGGAGCTTGGAACATCTGGTAGGCAGGAAAAGGGTCAAGATGGCCTCTTGATTCATGGAGTAGGTCCATATTTATGCAGATAGTTGCTTTAGTCTGGCAAGATTTTGTCTGTTGGCAAACAACGAAGTAAAGTCTAACAAAGAGAAGGACCGGGGTGACATGATAGCAGTCTTCCAATATTTGAGGGGCTACCACAAAGAAGAGGGGGTCAATCTGTTCTCCAAAGCACCTGAGGGCAGGACAAGAAGTACTGGATGGAAACCTATCAAGGAGAGAAGCAACCTAGAACTAAGGAGAAACTTCCTGACAGTGAGAACAATTAATCGGTGGAACTGCTTGCCACCAGAAGTTGTGGTTGCTCCATCACTGGAGGTTTTAAAGAAGAGATTGGACAGCCATTTATCTGAAATGGTAGAGGGTCTCCTCCTTGAACAGGTGTTGGACTAGAAGACCTCCAAGGTCCCTTCCAACTCTGTTGTTCTGTTACTCAGAAGTAGTCCATGTCTGGACTGACACCCATACTTTTTTTTTCTCTCCTAGTGACGATGAGAGGTACCGTTATTATAGCCGGGAACGCAGTTACGATTTTGAGCGCGACTACCGCAGGAGTAGAGATCGCAGTCGTGAACGAGAAGATCGTCACCGGGAAAGGAGGCACAGAGACAAAGAAGAGAGCAGCAAACATAAATCATCACGGCGGTAAGTCACTGCCAGCTCCTCTTTTTGGTTCAGGCCAAATGCTTTTAAATGTAGTGATAATAGAGGTAGTCCTTGACTTACAACTATAATTGAGCCCAAAATTTCTGTTGTTAAGTAAGGCATTTGTTAAGTGAGGTTTGCCCCATTTAATGGCTTTTCTTGCCACAGTTTGTTAAGGGAATAGAAGGCGAAATTTTCTGACCGTGAAAGCAATCAACCAATGGAACAGAAGTTGCCTTCAGAAGTTGTAGGAGCTTCATCACTGGAGGCCTTCAAGAAGAGATTGGACTGCCATCTGTCAGAAATGATGTAGGGTCTCCTGCTTGGGTGGGGGATTGGACTAGATGACCTACAAGATTCCTTCCAACTTTGTTAATCTGTATCTGTATCTATCTGCATGAATCACTGCGGTTGATAAGTTAGCAACCCGATTGTTGAGTGAACCTGGCTTCCCCATTGACTTTGCTTATGATGGTTGTTGCTTACGCTGCAACCATCATAAATATGAATCAGTTGCCAAGCATCTGAATTTTGATCATATGATCATGGGGATGCTGCAAAGGTCATAACAGTGAAAAACGGTGACAACTCACTTTTTTCAGTGCTGTTATAACTTTGAACAGTCACTAAATGAACTGTTATAAGTTGAGGACTACCTGTAGTAGCGCTGAACTATATTCCAAACTAAGTTTGAGTTAGTGAAAACAAACCTCTACCTTGCCTGCTCTAGTTAAAAGCTTCTGGTCAGTTAAAGATTGTTCCCATATTGTGGCTATCTTTCAGCTAGACTTGGAGAGAATTCTTCAAAAGTCTGGAGTCTCCACCAGAGGGAACCTCTTGGCCAGCATTGCCATGAGGGGTAGCTGAAGAGGGCAGAGGGAGGACAGGAGGAAGGGCCGTTGCCAAGGCAAGACTTAGATAAGAGAGTCTTGAGCCCTGGTCAAGGAAGTTACTTAGAGACTGTCTCCATCAAGTTCTGCCTGGTTCACCTGAAGATAAAGGGAAGGAGGAGGGAGTTACTAGAACTTTACAATGAAGGTAGCCCTGATCTACAGGTAGTCCTTGACTTGTGACCAGTCATTTAGAGATCAGATGGACCTACCTGGGGGTTACCTATGACCCAGATTCAAAATTCTGATGGTCGGGGCCACCAGGTCACACTTACACCTATTTGCAGTGTCTCAAGGTCACATGACAGGGTTTTATGACTGTCATTCACTTCGTTTTTGGCAAAACTGCCATAGCAAGCCATTGGTTCACTTAACGACCACCTATTAAGATTTAATGACCAAGTGATTTGCTTAAATTTTATGCAAAAAAAGGTAAAATCGCACTTTATGACAATCTTAACTTGCAACCATGATAATCAGGCTCCCTTATGGCCATCATTCAAGGACTCCCTCTCTATCATTTTAGTTTCTTAGGCTGGTCTGCCTTGTAGGGCTGACAGTATCACTGGCTGGAAGAAGGTCTGTGCTAAAGCAGGTAATGAATTAGTGACCCTCACAGTGAAAATGTAGAACATAGAATCATAGGGCTGGAAGGGACCTCAGAGGTCTTCTAGTCCAACCCCCTGCTAAAGGCAGGAAATCTTATACCATCCCACTTATACCAAGTGGTTGCCCAAACTTTTTTTGGACACCTCTATTGTCAAATGATGGACCACCCACCAGGAGGCAGGATAATCTATTGAAAATGTGCTGGTCATCAGGTTTTTTTCAGCCTTGTTTGGGATAGCCAGAATTGATTGTACTCAAGTATTCTCTTCAACCTTATGTGAATACTGGAAGCAGGCAGGCATGATGGGTTAACCGTTAGGCTTATCCAGTTGGTGACACAAAATGTTTTTAAGTAATGGCATCTATTTAACATGTCTGTTTACTAGCACACTGCCTTCTGTTCTTTTCATAGACTGTAATATTTTTCTTGCCTATCACAATGTTGAGCTACTGATTTCTAATAAGGTGTGTGTGGAATCTCTTTAAGAAGTGTTATCTTTCTAGATTAGGGCTTAAAAAGCTCAACCTCAACAACCCACATGAATGAAGGCAACATATCCCAGGATAATGTTGCAGGATCCAATCTGGGTCAGTCACCAGGACCAGAGATTAAGTCTTCTGAGCTTTTGGACTCGTGCTGGAGCCCATCCTCAGGGAACTTCTCTCTCTCACCAGAATTTGGTGAGAACATTCAGGTGAGAGAGACGTTCCCTGAGGATGGGCTCCAGCACAAGTCCAAAAGCTCAGAAGACTAAACCTCTGGTCTCGGTGACGGACCCAGATTGGATCCTTTATCAACCACTCTGTTGCATTTGTTCATTAGAGCTTACGCTGTGCTTCTTTCCCGGTCCTCCATCAGCAAGCAGCATGAGAGTGAAGAAGGGGAAAGCCACCGTCGACACAAGCACAAAAAGAACAAGCGCAACAAAGAGGAGAAGGAGGCAAGTGAAGATGGACTTGCAGAAGGAAACGAACAGGACGCCAAGGAGTAGCGAACCTGGACTCCGCCAAGCAAGGGTGGTGCCTCTCCAGCCAACATTTCCATTTTGGGTGATCTTCTTCATGGGCGAATGTCTGAGATGACAGAGGTGCCCAAACATGAACACAGGTTGGGTTGCCAACATGGAAACTGCAGGACTTTGAGCAGAGGACCCAATCCAGCACCTCTGGCCTTGGGTGGTTCTATATGCAGGCCAACTCCATTGTGTCAGATCCTATGGCTTCTGATGGGAGTCCGTTTCAGCAGGAATTAATGCATTTAAAGACTAGGACAACATTGGGCAATTATTACTGTTTCCTTTTTTAAAAAGAAGCAGGACATGGAACTGTTTTGGTACAAGAAGAAACCAGTGTTAGGTCATCCTCCAAGCCAGGCAATCTGGCTCCTATAAGCTAGTCCCATTTCTCCTTTGCCCCTTAATTGTAGCTTTGAACTTTGGACTTCATTCAAGGAAAGCTTGGTGGGAAACCACAAGTCAGCCAATGGAACAGTTCTGGCCCAGTTTCTCTGAGAAGGCCATTTCTACCTAGGCCTCTGGAGTCTTCCAGATCAGAGAGTTTTATTATGACCAGATTGAGTGGGCTTCATGGTGAACTTCAATAGGGCCACCTTTTCAAAGTTGGCCTTAAGTAGTTTGACACAAGCTACTTACTTATCAAAAGCCTCTCTTTTTTACCTAAACGAAGTTAAAAATTGGCAATTTATCTCTTAAGTCTCAGAGTCACTTTTCACAACTCTTAAAACACTAAATGTAGACATAGGATTTGTGGTTTCCTTTGGAAAAGAATACGTGAGAAGGTACTCTTAAGGTCATCGCTCTTTTGCGCACATCCATCCTTGCATTATCTTCCACCCGTGGGAAATGTTTAAAAACGCTTCCTAAAAATCATTTCAAATTTATACTTTTTTTGTATTGTAGTTATGCGAGTTTGAGTGTTTATATGAAACTAACAACCTTGGACATGTGAGCCAGTATACCCATTGTATTTTGATTTGTATGCTATGATGGTGCAGTGAATGGGTCGATAACAGAAAATACGTAGGAAAGAAAATTGGGGGGGGGGGAATGTGATTAGTTTCTGTGTGGTCATGGCATCTAGGACTCGGTGAAAGCAGCACTTAATACTAAATTTTACACTGCAAACTTAATTCACAGAAGCTTTCTTGCTGTTTTGTTTGTCATATGGAAGTAGTGTGTTCTTAAGTCTCTCGGATGATACAGGCTAAGTGTCTTCAGGAGGACAAAATATGACCTACCAGTTCACATTTCACTTTCTGGACCAGTGTTTTTCAACCGTGGCAACTTGAAGATCAATCAGAATAGAATAGAGCTGAAAGGGACCTTTGAGGTCTTCTAGTCCAACCCCCTGCTCAAGCAGACTACCTACACATTTTGAGACAAGTGGCTGTCCAGTCCCTTCTTAAAACCCTCCAGTGATGGAGCTCCCACAACTTCTGAAGGGAAGCCATTCCATTGGTTAATTCTCACTGTCAAGAAATTTCTCCTTAGTTCTAGATTGCTTCTCTCCTTGATCAGTTTCCATCCATTGTTTCTTGTCCTGCCTTCTGGTGCTTGGAGAATAGGTTGAGCCCCTCTTCTTCATGGCAGGCCCTCAAATACTGGGATCCTGCCATCATGTGAGGGTCGATTCTGGAAGTTGGTCCTCACATTTACCGAGGTTACCGAGATTGACAAACACTGCTTTGGAGCAGGGGGCCCCAACGCCCAGTCCGTGCAAACAAGCAAAGCCCAATCCATGGGATGCAGGCAGCGTGTAATACCAGGCCCCTTCTGGTCCGTGGAAAAACCTCTCTCCACATAACTGGTCCTGGTGCCCAAAAGGTTGAGGGCAGCTGCTCTAGCGTATTGTTTATGTGTGGACTTCAAATCCCAGAATCCTTTGCAGTGGCCATGCTGGTTGGAGAATTCTGGGAGTTGGAATCTGCACATTTTTAAGTGGCTGAGATTGAGAAACACTGGTCTAGAGATGCTATGTAATCATGGAAATGATACTGCAGAATAGCCAGAACAGATTATAGGCTCCCCATACAAGGTTTTTAAAAAGCATTTTGTTAAAAAAAAAAACCTTCAGCAACTTGGTTGTCTCAACGACTTTGTGGCCTTCAAAGGTGACTATTTATAAAGTGTATGGTTCTTAGTGTTTTTACCTTTATGGCTGATAAAAGCTGCCATAATGCTTTATTAGGAATGTTGTTAAGAGCCCAATCTATCTTGGAATATCTTCATGGAATATTTCAGATGCTGAGCGCTAGGAAGGGATATGATCTTCCAAACACCACAACTAAGGTAAGAATGTATTTCAAGCTTGCAGGAGCCCAGTCTTCTCTGCATAATAGAAAGATACCAGTGATCACAAGGAAAAATGAAAGAAGTCTGTGAAAGTTGATCTGGTCGGAACAGAAAACCCAAATGTCTTGCGTAACTTCAGAATAATAATTTATAAATGTATCAGAGCAGTGACAAACGTCTCTACAAGTTTCAACAAATTCTTTGGTGCAAAATTATAATACAGTAGCTACTAGATTTCCTGCTGATTGTTGAAGGCACATTGAAATCAGACAATACAATGAAATGAAAACGCACGTCCCCTTCATTTGAGGAAAAAAAAAGTTTGGCATCCTTTTTATAGCTATTGCAAGAGTCACACATTACAGTGGTCGCACGGGACTCAAACTCGAAGACAGAAGTCGGTCAATTAGGCAGACCAATATCCTTTCAAAGCACATCTGAAGGCAGACACTGACTTTCAGAAATATACTTTGACAAATACATTTTTAAGTGAATCAACATCCTTAAGTGGAGCACTAGTACCTACTTGCCAGATTCAAATGACGCAACAGAGTCCAAGCATGAATCAGATTTAAACATAAATCATAAGTCCTTTTTTGTTTATTTCACACAGCCTCTGTGTCAGCCTGACTTGCTGTTCAGTTGAAATAAGGCTCCAACTGAGAGGCACACTGGAACCTCCAGGAAATGAAGGTCCTGGGGGAAGCAGAAGCCCCTTGTAAGTTGTTTCCTGAGATGTGTGTACCTCCCACCCACCCACCCATCTTGTGAGCAAGTGAGAGAAGCACGTTGTACAGCAGGGTCTCCAAAAAGCTTGGCAGCTTTTAGACTTGTGGAGTTCAACCTCCAGAATTCCTCAGCTATCCATGCTGGCTGGGGAATTCTGGAAGTTGAAGTCCACAAGCCTTAAAGTGGCCAAGGTTGGAGAGCCCCGTAGTAGAAGGCTGCCGTGTTTCAGCAGCCTAAAGTTTCTGTGCAAATCAAGGTCTGAGAAATCCCTTTTATAATTGGAGGTAGCAGGCCCTATTAATTTCCTAATTACGACAAACTAATAAATTCTCTAACTTATTCCACAACCACACAATATTTGCAAATGGGCTAGTGGAATCCCTTTGTAAATCATGAAACTTTGTAGAGCACGGACAACAGAAAGCAGGCTTTCAACCCGGTGAAATAAATGTAGTGTATCCTATGCTTAGAAAATAATTATTAAGGCTATTTAAGGAAAAAAAGATTACTTTTCCAAAAGGAAATGTCTATCTTCAAGTGTTGGCATATGCATACATACACACATATGCAAGAAAACATAGCAAAGACTTCCTTAGGCACAGGTTTTGCTATCTTTCCATAGGGCGGGCTGCTTATTCCTTTTTTTAATTTGCTGTGCATCTGTTCACAGGACAAAGTCTCTGCCACGGACAAAAGGATGTTCTTGTTAAGCAATCTTGTTAGGATTGTTAAGCATACTTGTTAAGCAATCACAAAGATGCTCAATTAGTTAAGGGATATGTCCAATTTAAAAACAAACAAACAAACAGTGCAGGGATCAGATCAAAGGAAAACAACACAGGGAGGTGGCTTTTTTGATGGCTTTTTTCCAAGCGGGTAAGGATGGTACGCTGAACACCTGTTATTCTCCTTTTTTTCCCAGTAAACCGTGGATAAAAAAGACAGCTGAAGGTCTGCAAATTTATGTGTGCAGAGGGAGAATGCCCTTGAAAGGACAGCGGGGTAGATGGCTTTATTTCCTCCTAAGTATTTTCTTTGGCCGTCTTAATGAGCTGCTGTGATAAGAAGCTAGTGGTCCTAATGAGATTGTCGGGATGGGAATCCCTGTGGGAGGGATAGGGCAGCTGGCCCTGTTTGAAAAAAACCCCATTGTCTGCAGAGACACAGTAAGCCTCTATTTAAGTGTATATCAAATGGCCAAAGTCTGCCTTTCAGTAGTGGAGCTCATATATATCCCCTCTAACATGGGAAATAAGTGACAGGAGAGAAAGCCAGAAAGGGGGCTCAGTTGAGTAGGAACATCCTTCTGTTGGGCTTCCAAACCTCCTTGAAAGCAACTCCTGAAGTCAAACAAGGCTGTGAAGCCATACATAACTCTTGAGGCTGAACAATCAGATTGAGCAAGAGGCATAAATACACCTCAACAATGGCTGAGCCTTCCCAGGCCTCCTACTTTGCAAGGCACCAGTAACTACAGTGAGACTGAGCTAAATGATTCACCCACTGCAACGATTAGTATCTTGAAGGTTGCTACTTCAGTTCGCTAAGAGCCGAGATTATCGTATTAAAGGCCATCAATCAGTTGAATTTCAGCCTGCTGTCCTTTAGTTCGACTGGTTTAAGGGAAGAATTCAGGAGGAGGCGGCTGTGGCTCAGAGCTTCCCTGTTCAACAAAAAATAACCATAGCACGAGATACCTCCTGCTGCTTATCAGAGTACAGTTGTTAGCTTACCGAGTGGATGGATCTAAAATCAAACTCAACAACAAACTACATTTGCCTTTTCTGTAGAAAAATCTACACCTTGGAGGAAGCCTGTCTGAGACCTGCTCAGCCATTGGTTGGTTGGTTCACTCCAATGAAAGGCTCCCCCAAAGGCATCCTATTACAGTTGGCACCTTAGACATGGCTGCCAGGCCACGAGACCACCGTTAGAGTCACTTTATTCCGTTGTTCTTTCAGCATCGGAATGAGCTGACTGTTGCTCATCCCAACAGCAGACACTCCGTTGACAGCCACAATTTCATCTCCGCACCTAGTGAGGGGAAAGGAAACAGCCCTGTTACAACAGCATTCTCAATGTCTCCTTCACTGGGGCTCAGACAGCAACTAAAACGTGCCTTATGTTAAATCCCCTACAACACTTTTACACAAATACAAGTCACTTTTCTTGTACATTTGTTTCTTACTACCATTTTTACTTTTTTGCACTTCTTTTTCTATTTCTTTCTTTCTCTAACCATTTGTTTTTGTTTTATAAAAAAAAAATAATAAAGTTTTTAAATATCATCTGACAAAAGAAAGAAACAATAACAAACATCCAGAGCAAAATATTTTCAAGCCAATTCATGCACTAACTCCCAATTGCAAATGAGTTTACAGTGGTACCTTGGTACTCGACTGCTTCAAAACTCACTGAATTTTGAAGCAAACGTTTTCTCCTGGTATTCATTATTTGCTTGGTATTTAATGCACAAGCTAGAACTTTTCAGTGTCACCTGCCTTGTGACTCACTACATTATTCATTATGGGAAAAATCTGTTTTTGATACTCATTGCGCCTCCTGGAACCAATTAACGATGGGCACCGAGGTACCACTATACTACAGGTGTGTAATCCAGTTTTTATTGAAAAAGTTTTACCAATACAAATTTTCCCCCTTTTTTTCCCCCCCTCCCTAACCCAACATTATAAGATACATATAAAAACAATATATAATTCCATCCCATCCCCACCCTAACCCTCCCCCTCCTCCCTCTTCCCTCCCCCCCTTGACTTCCATTATATGCAATGTTAATATTCCCAAACAATATATATGTTATTCAATCTTCCATATCTTTTTTCTATATTTACTAACATACTAACATAATCATCTCAGCTAAAAGCGATATAATATTTTCTAGTCTGTAATCCAGTTTATAAAGATGGCATTTGCTGACTCTCAATTACAGTCTTGCTTCTTACATGCTGGGTACCAAGTCACTCCTTCTGTTTTTCAGGAAAGAAAAGGGGGGAAACTAACACTTCCTTCCCAGACATTGAGTCGTGGTCCACAGTGGTTAGAATACAGTACTGCAGGCTAATTCTGCTGACTGCCAGGAGTTCGATCCTGACCAGCTCAAGGTTGAATTTAGCCTTCTATCCTTCCGAGGTCAATAAAATGAGGACCCAAATTGTTTGGGGCAAGATGCTGACTCTATAAACTGCTTAGAGAGGGCTGTAAGGCACTGTGAAGCGGTATATAAGTCTAAGTGCTTTTTGAGGTGAGGTCATGAAAAGCCAGCTGAATTGCCCATTCAACCCTCACCTTCAAGTCCTGGTCTTAGGGGCAGTTGCAGTTTTTGCATGCTCTGGGGAAATCTTAAAGCAATATTGACTTTTTTCCCCCCAAGTCAATCTTGACTTCTGGTGCCTGCCTAGACTAGCCCTGCAGTTTTCTGGGCAACATTTTTCAGCCATGCCCCTCTTTCCTAGGGGTGAGAGAGAGGGATGGTTCAGGGTCATCCACCTGGCTTCATGCCTAAGGCAGGAATTCAGTGTCTTTTGGTTTCCAGCCTGGGGCCTTTAACCGCTACCCCAGGCGGCCTCTCAAGCGGAAAACCCAAACTATAGGAGCAAGAATGCACGCACTTCAGCCGCCGGTCCCAGAAGGCAGGAGTCTCGGGCACGATGGTTTTAATGAAGAACGGCTGGTTTCCTTTGCTTTCTTCGAATCCACCCACTATGCTGAATCCCCAGCTCTCCGAGTTGCTTTTGCGCAAGACGATATCTTGACAGCAGTGGAGCTGGCTGAAAGGAAAAAAACAAACAAGAACAGCCGATTGGAGTTACCGCTTACCTTTGTGTAGAGAGAAGGAAGAAGCATCACAGCAGGAGTGAGTAACTATGGCAACTTTACGACCTGTGGACTTGAACTTCCTGTAATGCAGAGGTGGGGAATTGTACCAGGTGATAGAGCTATGAAAAGTCCTGCAGGTATCTCGGGTAACATTCACTCCGGTGTCCAGGAAATAATAAGGGATGGCAAACTGGGCTTCTGCAGTTTATATTCCAGTTTCCCTGAGTTTATCAGCTTCAGTCATGGACACACAAACATCCATCCCGCCATAAAAACAGTCCAGCAGGGTCAGCTTCAGTTATTCAGTGATTCTATTCCATCATGCATGCCAAGATCCATCTCTTTCCTCCAAAGCAGTATCTGTCGTATTGGCTTCCCGTGTTTCATTATTTCACATCATGCAAACTTGGAAGATGCTTAAGGAGGGCTTGGAACGAGGGCCAGCCAAGTCAGCCTAAAGAAGCCCAGGCAGAATCCTCCCCAATTCCACTGCAGTATGGAGTGGAGCCCTACAGACCTTCTCTTCTATGGGAATCTACTGCAGTCCCCTGATTTGGGGGGGGGGGGGGGATCTCCCTGCCTGATCACCTACTAAAAAGTGTTCTTTGAAAAGCCACCGGATAAAATCAATCACCTGGCTGTAACAATCAGCACACTCACATATCAGGTTCATGGAAGGTAGCCAGAACTTGGACTAAAAGGAAAAAGGGAGAGGAAGGGGATTCACAAAGCGGGTGTTTTGTGTGGATTCAAGGAAGGGTGTGCTGGGCTTAAGCACAAAAGTGGGGAAAGTCCTTTAGCCCTGCAGGTCTGCATTTTCAATTGTCTCAGGTTTAGAACTGTGAAACAGCTCTAGACGACAGCATTTCAATTCAAGCGTAACGGTGGCTGTTTAGGCAAGAAAACCCAAATGCAGATACAGAATAGGTGACACT
The DNA here is from genome assembly GCA_012654045.1 of Ptyas mucosa. Classification (NCBI taxonomy): domain Eukaryota; kingdom Metazoa; phylum Chordata; class Lepidosauria; order Squamata; family Colubridae; genus Ptyas; species Ptyas mucosa. Next base: position 10,416,693 of record WNWU01000035.1, read on the forward strand.
TGATTCAACAGCAGAGGGATCTAGGTGTCCTAGTGGACTATTACTTAAGCCAGCAGTGTGCTGCAGCTGCTAAAAAAGCCAACCCAGTCCTAGGCTGCATCAACAGAGATAAAACATCAAGATCGCTAGAAATTACAGTACTGCTCCAATACTGCCTTGATAAGACCACACTTGGAATGCTGCATCCAGTTCTAGTCACCATATTACAAAAAAGATGTTGGGTGCAGAGAAGAGCATCAAAGATAATTAGGGGACTGGAGGCTAAAACATATGAAAATGGTTGCAGGAACTGGGACTGTCTAGTCTAATGAAGAGGAAGATTGGGGTGACATGTTTAACAGGCTGTCACAAAAAAGGGGTTGAACAGTTGTGGGAACTGGTAAGTCTAGCCTAGGAGTGTCAAACTCAAGGCCTGCAGGCTGGATCTGGTCCACGGTGCTGCCTTGGGAACAGCAAAGGACTGGGCCACATGCGGCCCTCCCAAACTCCGTTTTCAATGGCAGAGCACTCAGGCCACCACAGGGCCCCCTGACACGAGTGACACTGAGCTGGCCATTCCCCCCCCCTCCCGAGGTCAAACCCAACCCTGATGTGGCCCTCAATGAAATAGAGTTTGACACCCCTGGTCTAACCTAACGAAGAGAAGGGCTTATGTGATAGCAATCTTCAAATATTTGAGGGGCTATCACAGAGAGTAAGAAGCTCATCTGTTCTCCAAAGCACCTGAGGGCAAGACAAGAAGTAAGAGATGGAAACTCATCAAGGAGAGAAGCAACGTAGAACTAAGGAGGAATTTCCTGACAGTGAGAACAATTAATCAGTGGAACAAACCCAAGTTGTTTAGAAGAAGAAATTAGACAGCCCTTTGACCAGAATGTACAGGGTCTCCATTCAACCAGAGGGCTGGACTGGAAGACTCCAAGTTCCCCTCCAGCGTTATTATTCTGAATTCTGTATTTTAATTCCAGTGGCATCCTAAGAACATTTTCAAGCACGACTGTTGAAAGGCTAAGTCAAGAAAAATGCCCTAAAGCATTACACCGTTTTGTTGATCCGGCTGAGATAAGCAAGAACTACTTATCAGGAAGATTCCCTCTGCCAGCACCAACCTTACCTTGGCAATCCGAGCCAGGTGATCCAGAGGGGAGACCAGCTTGCCCAGCTGTGCCCGTTTTCCCTGCTGTCCAGGCCCTCAGCCCCTTCCAATGCCTTCTCTGGGATTACAACCTCCAGCGCTTTCAGCACCACTGTCTGCAACGCTGCGTTTGACTTCAGGGCAGAGACAGCTTCGTTATAATTGAGATGAGTCAAATCGATATTGTTGATACTCAAAAGAATATCTCCTGTTACAGAAATCAGGAGGAGACAGATTAGAACCAAGATTTTGGTAAAAAATGTATCTTCCTAGTTTCGTTCACTAAGATCTTTGCAAATTCATGAAAGCACCATTCCTATGTCAGTGACAGTTTAATCGACTTTTTTTAAAAAAATAGAAGGGGGGGTATCCTACCTTTCTTAATTCTCCCATCCCTCAAGAGACATCCAACTGGTTGGACGCTGGTTACATAAATAGGGAGTTTTGCTTTGCCGTCTCGTCCTCCTCCTATCGTTATTCCAAAAGACTCTTTGGGGTCCTTTTTTATGGTAACCACCTTTTCCTGGCTGAAGTATCCTTGGGGGAGTATCTAAAAGTTCAGAGGAAGACAGGGAAGAAAGAAAATAACCTATATATTAAATGTACAACAGTTAATGTTAATTAACTAAGTTGATAAGATGTATATCCCAAGCCAGCAGAATCCCCATTACATCAGACTGAAACAGCTCATTTTTGTATTTTCATTTCCAAGGGAGAGTTTGCAAAGGATGGATGACACTATGGCGATATCCAGAGGAGCTACATAGTGATTAAAAATATTAGAAGACATTTCTCATGAGAATGACTTTCAGTCTGTGTTTAATTCTTGTAATTTTTAAATTAGTGTTATATTTATAATTGTTCTTATGTTTATACTTTCTATTGTTACCAGGATGATTAGGGGACGGGAGACTAAAACATATGAAGAATGGTTACAGGAATTGTGCATGGCTAATTTAGTGCAGAGAAGGACCAGGGGAGACATGATAGCAGTCTTCCAATATTTGAAGGGCTGCCACAGAGAGGAGTGGGTCAAGCTGTTTTCCAAAGGACCTGAAGGCCAGACAAGGAATAATGTGTGTGTGTGTGTGTGTGTAAATAAATCTGTATTGGTTTGGGGAGAGAAATTCAACAGTGTTTGTGAGAAGGCCTGTTCTAGTGTCATCATCAACGTCTTCTTCTGGTAGAGAAACACTGATTTCACTGGATGGGATCAGGTAAAAGCCTGATCATAGAACATAAGGCTGGAAGGGACCTTGAAGACCTTATACCATCCCAGACAAATGGTTGTCTAATGTCTTCTTGAAAGCTTCTAGTGACGGAGCATCCACAACTTCTGGAGGCACTGTTCCATTGATTAATTGTTCTCATTGTCAGGAAATTCCTTCTTAGTTCCAAGTTGGATCTCTCTTTAATGATCTTCTACCCAATGATTCTGACCTCAGATGCTTTGGAGAATAAGTCAATCCCCTCTTCTCTTTGACAGCCCCTCAAGTATTGGATGACTGCTATCATGTCATCCCTATTAATTTATAGTTTACTCTTTTCAATAAACTAGACAAACTTAGTGCCTTCAATTTTCCATCATGTTTTAGCCCCCAGACCCCTTATTCTGGTTAGTTAAAACATAATTAAAGGAGCTGTGGTGACAAAGTGGTTAGAATGCAATATTGCAGGCAAACTCTGCCCACTGCCAGCAGTTCGATCCTGACCGGCTCAAGGTTGACTCAGCCTTCCATCCTTCCAAGGTCGGTAAAATGAGGACCCAGATTGTTAGGGGGAAATGCTGACTCTGTAAACCGCTTAGAGAGGGCTGTAAAGCACTGTGAAAAGTCTAAGTGCTATTGCTAGTGCTATGAGGTTGCTAATTTTCCATGATTGGCGGGGATCTGCATATTACTCTCAGGACTTAATTGTCCAAACTCTATTGCCACAGAGAGGGCTTCTGTCTCCTGGAAAAAACAGTACGATTAATGAATTTTCCATACCCTTTTAATCCCGTACAGATGGTCCCTGTAGGGGGTATTTCTCATTTTACCATTATTGGGAGTTCAACTTAATTCTGCATTGAAATAGTTATTTATCTGTCCCTATTGAAGTGTGAACAAAACAGGCACGATTTAAGTCATGATTTAAATCACTAGTAAAAAGGCTTGATTTAAATCAACTCAATTTAAATCATAATTTTTTTTATTGAAAAAGTTTTAAAAATTTTACATACATTTTCTTCCCCCTCCCCAACCACCCCCCCGACTTCCCAGAGCAAATACAAAATATAAAATACAGTTTAAATCCCCTAAATTCAACTCCATCTCTCACTTATCATAATCATTAAACAAATGGATAAAAGGAAAGCAAGTCTTCTTTCTTCTTATTCCATCTAATTTAACAGAATTAGTATCCATTTATAATTACAGCAGTTAATAAAACAGTTAAATATTACCTAATGAATCCTATCATTACTCAATTTAACTAATAGATACTTAACAGATTATTAGATCTATACAGTTTAACAGGATATTTTATAACTTCTTTCATTAAAAAAAAACAAACCTCATTCAAAAACCCCAAATTTAAAATAAAATACTATATAAACTCTTCCGTCCTCCACTTTTAAACCATCAGGGTCCAATAGTTAAAACACTTAAAAAAATTTTTTTTCTAACTAAAAAATAATAATCAAACCTCATATTAATTTATCAATACATATTAACAAATCAACTAAAAACATCATTTAATAGCTATATCAAACATTTAAATTCTTCATACTAGATTAAACCAGTTGCTAATCTTCTTATCTTCACATCTTCCAACAGCATATAGAATGTCTTCATTTACGTCTACCCACCTAAATAAAAATTGCTTCTTTATATAAAAAAAAAACCCCGAGTGACTTTGTAATTGTATTTCAAATAGTATCCATCAAATCCAGCCAAAAATTAGATTGATAAATTCATCAGACGTATTAGGGAAACCACCAGATCAACTGCAATTGCCCTAGGCCCATAGTCCTTTTGCCTTATATTTATTACCTTCAAACAGAAAACTCCAATTTACTATATTCAATAAAACTTCTGCAATTGCAATTAAGTCCAAATTTATTACAGTCCTTAATAAAATATTCCAAATCATTCAGGTCAAGGCTTATTTCACAACCCAACACACCAGCATTGCAGTGATCTGTTTATTCTTCTCAAAATATTCCAGTACAGCTGTAGGTTACCTCCTCATCGTCGCTCATCGCTTAGTTAACTGGCATTAAGCTGTTGGATGTTTTCTTCCAAAAGTTCAAAATCTTTAAACACTTAAACAATACTTTTTAAGGACCATCATCTCATCAAGCAGGGTTATTTTCCTTGTCTCCAGTCTTTCTTCTTCTCCTTTTTACGAACTCTTTTCTTAACTTTGATCCCTCTGCCTTTTTTGACTCCAGTATAATCTTGCATTTTTTGGGATTGCATATTATAAAATTTTTGCAGAAATATAACTTCTTCTGAAAACAGCTCTTTAAATGTAGGTTGGACTTTGTAAGAAAAAATTCGTGTAGCCAAAGTCTCATCAGCTCCCAAAATTTCTTGCTCCTTATTCTGCAAAGCATCCATCTTTCTTTCCCAAAAAACTACTATAGGCTGTTGTTGTTGTTGTTGTTTTCCTTCTCCCAGCTCTTCAATCAATCCCCCACTGCTAGATTGCAACTCAGTATTTCCATGTGTTTCATTGTTTCCAGCTTGAGAAGCTTGAAATATAGTATCAATTTTTTCCAATAAAGCAGAGGTAATTGAGCTCCAAGCTTCCTCAAAATCAAACCATATCTGAGGGTTAATTAACCCTTCTTTGCTTTCTTTACTTTCAAAAAGACCAGCCATCTTGCCCCCCTTCTCCTTCCCTTCCAAAAGGACAGGGGAAAAAAAAGTATCAAAAAGAAAAAAAAAACCCTTTGCAATTTGTAATTTATATTACTGCTTCAATTATTATAATTACTTCCTTTCTTGTTTCATCCACTTTTCAAAAAAGAGTTTTACGTTTCAAACAGGAGCTTGTCAATAATTACTTTTAACTTTCACTTCTTCACGCCCCGTTGAAACTCAAACGCCATCTTGCTTTCACTTTCAGCTTAAGGAAAATCTTTTAAAGAAGGTAAATCTTTGGAGTTAAAAAAAAGAAAATACTTGCTGTTTTATTCATGCTGCTTATGCTCCGCCAGCTTGATTCAAAAAGTATTTGTTTAAAGTTGGTTGCTGGGATGGTCACGACATCTAGCTCTGCAAAGCAGAGACATCCAGGGTCCAGAGAACTGACAGGCTTAGCGGGGAGCTCTCATCTTCGAGCGCCAGATTATGGGTAAAATCTGGCACTCTCAGGGAGCTCTACCCCACCTGTCTACTCACTTTTCCCCCTCTTACCAGGAGGAAAGTTTCCAAACCGCAAGACAGCTGATAGTCGCTGTTCTTGCGGTTCTACAGAGCCCTGGGTTGGTGCTTCAAAAAGAAGCATCCGGCGATGTCGAGATCCCACCGGAAGTCCTAAATCATAATTTTTAAAGAGCAACTGTCATCTCTGTCCTGCAGCAGCTCTTCCTCTGGCGCTCTGTTGATTCACTGACAGTCCCAATACAGCAGAATATATAGCCTCATGCTATATAACTAAGCTCCATTTCATGCTAAATAAACTAAATTATTAATGTATCTTAAATAGAAAACTATCTTTAGATAAATTTTTACTCCAAAAGCATTTTATTAAAATAAATTTGATAAAAATAAAAAAAATCCAATTTAAATTTTAAAAATCTGACTTTTTTTATTTTTTAAAAAAAATCATCAATTTTTATCCACCCTGGAACAGAAAATGCACCACTACAAACATTCCGTATGGTACAGAAATAGTTCAGGCAGCTGGTGATCCACACAAAAGCATAAATATACTTTTTGAAATCATTTTCAACAGCTGCCCTTAATTATATTTAGGAACATTTTGCAAAATGTTTTCTGCAAAAGATGGGCTGACATGTTTTCTAGCCAGGATGCCTGTCTGACTCACTTCCTGTTCACCTTTAACTTCAGGAAAGAAACTGGCTCTGTGTATCCCTTTCATGAAAATTAAGCATATAGTGCTTAATATGCTAAGACATGAGAGAGAATAGGTCACAATTCTGAGGGTGTCGGGCATAACATTTGCAGCTGAGAAACGTGCTTTGAATACATCATTTTACCTTTCTCTCTTAGCCTACTACTTAGGAATTCAAACCTAAAAAAATAGGTTTTTGATTCTGAAGGTTGTCCCAAACAAAATACTTTTGTGTTTCATTTAAACATAACTTTTTTTCCCCTTTCTCCAAATCAAACTTTTTAGAATTTCTTACGTCTGTGGAGATTCTCAGTCATCCAGGTCATGGTTGTCCCAAAGATGCTTTTTCAAAAGGCAATTGAACTTTTTTTTCCCCTTGAAGACGTTTCACTTCTCATCCAAGAAGCTTCTTCAGTTCTGACCGAATGGTAGAGAATGGAAGGATTTATATTCCTTGCAGTATTCAGGTGACCCTGACGGCACAGATAAATCTCCAAGTGACCTCAATGACTGAGAGTGCTAATGACCATGTGACTGCAAGGAATATTAATCCTTCTATTCTCCACCATTCAGTCAGAACAGAAGAAGCTTCTTGGATGAGAAGTGTGAAACATCTTCAAGGAAAAACAAAGGAAGTCCAGTTGCCTTTGGAAAAAGCACCTATGGAATCACACGACCAACTGACCAAACTGGCATACAAGATAATAAGCTAGGGAGAATAGGACCAGAAAATCCTGATGATGATGTTACCTACTCTGGTAACGAAATGTTCAGCAACTAAATTGAAACACGTTTGGAGAGCAACCATTGCCAAAATAAAAGCCAAAGTCTCTATGTCATTGCACCAACTGCCTCCAGCCTAGAGCGCCTCCATTAGGGACCCCCAGCCCACTGGCAGACCCATTATACAAAATGGCACACCCTCTTGCCAGGCTGAGAGGTGCCCATGATCAAAGGCTGCTTCCAAAAACAGAGAGCAGAGCCAAGGCAAAAATTAATTTTCATCTCATTTCACTTCTGTTTACAGAAATATAGTTAACCTAATTACTTACTCTCGCACAACGTATTTAACAATCCTATCCAGGTCATATTTTAAAAGTTACAATCTGAGAGCCATTTTGGGGGTTCTAGGGGCTGGGCTTAAGACTTGGGAGGGATGGGTGGGGAGCAAAATTCTTCCTTATACATTAAAGTAAAGGACACCGTCTGCATCCTGGAGCAATGTAGACCTTTGTAACGGAGATCATCTTAACATTGCAAGTTAAAAACATTCCCATGCAAAGATCTTTAACCAATTACAGGTAGCCCTTGATTTATGACCACAACTGAGCCCCAAATTTCTGTTGTTAAGCAAGACAGTTAAGTGAGTTTTGCACCTTGCTTGCCATAGTTAGTAACACGGTTGTTAAGTGAATCTGGCTTCTCCATTGACTTTGCTTGTCCAAAGGTCAACAAAGGTGATCATGTGACTTTGGGACACAGCAACCGTCATAAGTATGTGCCAGTTGCCAAGCGGCTGAAATTTGATCACGTGACCATGGGGGTGCTGCAACGGTCCTAAGTGTGAAAAACAGTGATAAGCTGAGGGCTACCTGTATGTCGTATCGTTCCTTCACAAATGGCATTTTCATAACAATCTTTGCTCAAAGCAGAGCAGAGATCAAGTCGACGTCCCAACCAAAACTGACTGAGCGGCCAATACCTTCTGATAGTTGGATCTTCGCCGGAAGTGATTTTGCTCCGGCTTCCGGCGACCGTGCTGCACAGGGCTTCCCCCGTTGCTGCTGCTGCTGCTGCTGCTGCTGGCGTTGGAGGTGCTGCTGCTGTCCTCAGCGGCTTCCGGATGCTGCACCCCAGACTGACGGAGGACCACAAAGCTGACCCGGGCTTCACTGCTCTGTCAGGGGACGTCACAGAAAAGGAGACGCTTAGAAGAGAAACAGCCCAACCTCTTTAGCGCCCAATGAGGTAATTTAATCAGAGGCTCTTAAAGGTCCTCAAGGGTCTCTGGGAAAGCCAGAGGAGGCGTCCATCAAGGGTTTGTTCTGTTTTTTAAAACTGAAGTGGCTTTATGACAGCCTTAAAAAATAGAACATTCAATATATGTCAAATGGGGGCACCCGATCTATTCAAACGCAGAGACCTAAAATAACTGAAATAGAAGTGAACAACTAGCCCTTTGCACAATCAATACGTAACTCATTATTGGTAATGAAACATGTCGTTATTTATTTATATCCTAACCTTATTATTTGTGTAAATAACTCAAGATGACAAACATGCCTATCACTCCTTCTATTTTCCCCACAACAACAACCCTGTGAGGTGGGTTAGGCTAAGAGAGAGAGGCACTGGCCCAAAGTCGCTCAGCCGCCATTCATGCCTAAAGTGGCCTGCTGATTTCTAGCCTGGTGCCTTCACCGTTAAACCAAACTGGCTCTACATAACTATTAAGCATGACATAAGCAATAGCACTTAGGCTGCTTCGTAGGGCTTCACAGCCCTCTCTATGTGGTTTACAGAGTCAGCATGTTGCCCCTAACTATCTGGGTCCTCATTTTACCCACCTCGGAAGGATGGAAGGCTGAGTCAACCTTCAGCCAGTCAGGATCGAACTGCCGGCAGTTGACAGTCAGCAGAATTAGCCTGCAATACTGCATTCCAATCACTGCACCATTACGTTATAAAACTGCAGCAGTTTTTGTTTTACCTGCATAGCCTTGAATTCAAAATTTAGGGCCAGAACAGGAAATCGGCATGGAAAAGTCCGAGAAGGAATTCCTGATTCCCCCACCCCCCAAAAATTCCTCTCTTATAACAGGAAGGGTCAAGATTACTGTACATATTTAGAAAAACTGGACAACTGCAATTTATAATGCATAATCTTGGAATATTAACGCAAGTTAGTGTTAATTTGTTCTGTCGAATTCTTGGATTTACTCTTACCCCAGCTCAAGTGAACACTTAAACTGTGGCCTAAAGTAATTGCTCATTTACTAATACAATTATTCTAAAACCTGTTGATACATCACACTACAGCGCAGTGTTGTTGTTTATTCAATGCAATCCCATAATTATGATTTGCAAACCACAGTATAAAGCTTAAGGTTTGTACATCACACCAATTATGGTTTACAAAATAAAATATGAGTCAGCATACCAGCCTGTCAACAGAGTTTCTCTTGGCTTTGTTAGAAAGAAAGACAGGGGATTAGTTACCCATTATCTTAATCACCAAATGGAATTCCTTAGCAACAATGCATATTTTCTTCCCCTCCTATTTATGTGTAACTTATCATCAGCACCCAAATAAAAGCACATACTGGAGTCTTTGGTGCTCTCTGGATGTGATGGGGGTTTTTTTTGCAGTTGTTTCATTACCAAACTAGGTAACAGAAGCGACAGCACTGATGAGGTTACCTAGTTTGGTAATGAAAAGTCTGCAAGAAAACCACCAAGCTCAGAAGACACCAAGGACCCCTCATTGCCTAGATTGTCTATAAGAAAACCACCAAGAGCCATGGTGGTGCAGTGGTTAGAATCCAGTATTGCAGACTAATTCTGCCAACAGTTCGATCCTGACCGGCTCAATGTTGACTCAGCCTTCCATCCTTCCGAAGTCAATAAAATGAGGACCCAGATTGTTGGGGGCAAGATGCTGATACTGTAAACCACTTAAGAGAGGGCTGTAAAGAACTGTGACGTGGTATATATGTCTAAGTGCTATTGCTAAGCTCAGAGAGCACCAAGGACCACACAGTACATCCCTGAGCTACAAATATTCTTCCTTTCTACTAGTTAGGTGTGCTCCTAGAACCGCATAGGTTACACCTCTGCTCTGTGAGCTGTACTGCTTTCCAGTTCCAACTCAAGGTGTTGGGGATGACTAAAGCTTCCCCAACATGGCATGGGGCCAGGTTACCCGAGGGACGGCCTCTCCCCAAACATCCCATCAGATCTGGCAGGAGGGTCATCGTTGTGGGTCAACCTCAGCCAAAGAGCTTTTTTTTGGCAGGACCTAGGAAGAGGGCTTTCTCTGCTGTGGTACCCTCCCTTTAACACATTGTGTGAAATTGGCCCAACCCAATTGGCTTGTCCAGAAGACCCTTCAAACTTGGGGCTTGGGGATCCCATGGAAGTGTGGGGCCCATTAAACAGTTGTGTGGTGTGTACGGCATTCTCTCATATTTTTGTTATTACAGTTTTAACTGTTTTTATTTATTAAATGTATATGCCGCCCATCTGACTGTAACTGCAACTCTGGGCAGCTAATTTAATTTTAATTGTTTTTTAATTATTGTTAATTGTTATTTTTCTTTTAGTTGTGTACACAGCCCAGAGTCACAAGCATGAGATGGGTGGCTGTATCAGTCTAGTACATAAATACACTGCTCAGTACATAAATATTTGCTTTAACTCCTTGCATTTGTGTTTCTATTGTATCTGTATTTCTTCACAAGTGTTTGCAATCCTTGCTCCGTAAAGCGTGGCCCAATTCTTTCTATTTTACCAATAATTGTTTTGTTTTGTTGTTTAACTCCCCACCAGCACTATGAATTCACAAAGTGACACACTTGGCTTATTTTCCCCAACCTTTCTTGCAGATTCATTTATCCCCTTTCTTCTTCTTAGTTCTTACTCAATATCTTTCCAATTTTGCAGCTGAAAAATTAAATCATGTCAGTGCTCTAGTATTTATCAAATATTTGAAAAACGTTTAACAGCATTTAGGGAAAAAACAAGTCTGGAAAGCTAGGAGACCTTGGTGCACAAACAACAGATTCCAGGAATTCCATGCCAAAATCAAAGAAAGAAAATTAAAATGAAGCCCAACCCCAGACTAGGATTTGCTTTGATGTATCTATTTCTGAGCTGACAGGAAAATGAAGACGTGCAAGGCAATTATCTGACTTGATTACAGTCTGTGGTTCCTCCTCGTCTTGGGGAGGGGCCGTATCTCCTCGCTGGCAAACATGCTCTGAATGCAGGAGGAGCCAAGTTTAGTTGCCTCAGGTAGTCCTCAACTTACAGCCATTTGTTTAGCAACCAAAGTGGCAATGACACTGAAAAAAATGACGTGACGAGTTTTCACATTTTACAACCATCGCAGCATCCCCACGGCCATGTAATCAAAATTCTTTAGGAGTCTTGCAGCATCCTGTGAGGTCATTTATGACCTTCCCAGTCAGCTTCTGACAAGCAAATTCAATAGAGATTCACTTAACAACCGCATGATTCATTTAACCCTGGCATAAAAGGTCGAAGAATCAGGGGTGACAACAATCGTCTTGCTTAGCAACGGAATTTCCAATTCCAAATGTGGTCCAAAGTCGAGGACTGCTATAGTACTTTCCACAGAAAGACCTCAGATTACAAAGAAGAAGAAACATCTCACTTTGATAGCTGCAACAATCCAAAACAGTCAACACTACAGGATACGCATCAAGACGCTGTCTCTCAACGTGCAGTGGCTTCATACAACCAAAGCTTCTCTAGACTGAACTACCGTACTCCAGATTACAGGTAGGCCTTGACTTGCAACACACACTCTAGCTCAAAATTTATGTTGCTAAGTAAGACAGTTGTCAGATGAATTTTGCCCCATTTTACAACCTTTCCTGCTACAGGAAAGGTTCACTTGTTAAGTGAATCACTGCATTTGTTAAGTTAGTAATGCAGTTGTTAAATTGATTGCTCCATTGACTTTGTTTGTTGGAAGATCACAAAAGCAATTCCAGGACGCTGCAACCGTCATAAACATGAGTCAGTTGCCAAGCATGAATTTTGATCACACGATCATGAGGATGCAACAATGTTTGTTAACTGTGAAAAACGATCACAAGTCACTTTTTTCTGTACCGTTGTAGCTTCAACCGGTCTGAACTGTTATAAGTTGAGGACTACCTGGACTGTCTTTCAAACTTACCTGGATTATCTGCGCAGCTGCTTCAGGCGTTCCTTGGCGTAGATCCTGACCATTGATAGACAGGACTTTATCGTTCTGACGCAGCTTCCCATTCTTGGCTGCCAACCCTCCGTCTAACAGGTCCAGAATAAAGATCCCAGGCCCGTCTGTTTTTCTGATCAGTTTAATGCCGAGAGGTTCGGATCGGTCTCTTTTGACAAGGATAACATGGACCACTTCCTGATTCACGACCGGGGGAGCCGTCCGGTTGGTAAAGCCCTTTTCTTGGAGCACGAGGAAATGGAGCTCATCACAGGGTTGGCGCAAGAGCGAGATGGCTTGGCAGTGGGTCACACTGCTGATGTTCACACCATTCACCTGGGAGAAGGACAGAAAGAAGGGCTGGTCAGAAGATGGTTTCCTAAAGGTCCTTCTCTCAGGATACCCTTCCCTCCTCTCTGTACTAAGGCAAAAGAAAATGAAAGAATGTAAGCACTGTAGGAAGGAAATCCTACAAAGAAACTGCTACCATCTGCTACCTTATGCATTGCTTGCTGGCAGCCTACCATGCTTGAAGGGGAGGGAGAGCTGCAGGGCAGGATAAAGGAGGGCTTAGCATGAGAGGAATTGGCCGTTCCAAGGTCACAAGGTCACGCTGTGGAATGCAGAATCAATCACCCCGCAAAGACAGGGACCGTTACCCAAACAATTTGTTGGCGCCTGATTGGACACTCAATGATAATCAGGGGGAAAGGTGGGAACAAGGAAAATGTTAACCATATGCCTTGGGCACGAAAGCCTCAGATCTAGCTTTGCTTCTTCGGTAACTACTTGGCTTTAGTAAAGTGTAGTTTTCGCAAACCATGGCCTCAAAAGTCTTTCTTTTCTCTCATAAAAATCAGAAAAAGTAAACCAGAAAAGTTGCAAAGGTTCTTAATACACCATTGTTCATTCAAAAGCACTGCCCAGCTTCCACACTTCCTGACACCGTACCTATTTTATGGCTTCCACTCCTCTCTCCCCTCCATGCTTTACAGGCAGTCCTCAGCTTACAACCATTCATTTAGTGACAGTTCAAAGTTACAATGGCACTGAAAAAAGTAATTTATAATTTCTCACAAAACTGTTGCAGCATTCCCATGATCACATGATCAAAATTCAAATGGTTGCCAACTGGTTCCCATTTATAACAGTTCCAGTGTCCCAAGGTCAGGTGATCCCCTTTTGCGACCCTCTGACAAGCAAAGTCAAGGGGGAAGCCAGATTCATTTAACAACCGGGTTACTAATTTAACAACTGCAGTGATTCACTTAACAACTGTGGCAAGAAAAGTTGTAAAATGAGGCAAATCCCTTAACAACTGCCTTGCTTAGAAATCCTGGGCTCAATTGTGGTTGTAAGTCAAGGACTACCTGTACAACCTTCAAAAATCCAAGTCTGATGATATCACTAGTTTTTAACTCTGATTAAAATCTGCTACAGCCGATTACCAACTGGTCATTTTGCCCTGAGGTTTTAACGATAGCAAACCCACCTCTAGGATGTGGTCTCCAGGTGCCAGTTTCCCATCAGCAGCCACCACCGAATCCTGAAATATCTCCTGCACAACGATGTTCCCGAGAGGAGTGTCTTTACCACCAACTATGCGCATGCCAAGCTCTTCCTCGGGGGCCTCTCGGTGGATTTCGATGGTGTTTGTCTCCGCCACAAGACTCGCTCTCTGAGGTAAATCTGACAGAGAAGTCAGAAAGTGCGTGAGTGAAGAGGAAGGCTGGATTTTTAACAACATACAGCAAATATGAGCAACCTGCATCCATCCCATCCTTTCTCACCAGTGGTCCTGCAATCTCCAGCTTGGTGAAGGTGGAATTTTGGCTGCTTGGGGAACCGTCTCAAGCTGATGGGATTGACTCGCCCCATCCCACCAGCAGAGGAGCATTCTGTGGATCACATCAGTCAAGGAATGCCAGCTGGTGGAGTCCAGGAGAAGGGTCTTCTCTGCCGTGGCTCCTGCCCTTTGGCTCCTGCCCTCCTCCCTGCTCTTAACCCCTGAGATGACATGGGCTCCCACCCTCCTGATTTTTCATAAGAGCCTGAAGCCCTGGCTCTGCCTGATGGCTTGGAGACCCCATGGGGGAGCTTCACACTAGAAGTGGCTAATTAAAAGCTAATCCCACCTCCCACTCCACCCCCATGTATCCAGCTCTCTTGTCACTGTCTTGTGCTAATTATTTTAATTTATCTGCTTTGTCATTTTATATCTGAAGATTTTCATGTTTGTTAATGTTCTTATCCTGTAAGATGCCAAAGATAGGCATTCAATAAATTTCATAATTAAATAAATACTAAATTTTGTATCTAGAGTTTGTCCTTCCTTGTTTCTAGAAGCTAACCCTGGAATAACTTGACTTCAGGCTCCTGAAATGTACTTTGGAAAGCTTTTCCAAAGTACATTTCAGACGCCTGAAGTCGATGGAAAGCTTTTCCAAAGTAGAAAACTTTGGAAAAACTTTCAACCACTACCTCTGAGCCAAGATTTGCAAGTCAAAATATGCCCTTCTGTTATTACGGATGAAAACTACATGACACAATTTTCAAACCGAACAACACAATTCCATAGTGCTATTCCATCAACACAAGCATAATCGTAACAGAATACATTTATTTATGCAATATTTACAAACCTTTAAGTTTTTTGTAGTTATACAGAAATCCATACAGAGATCTACCATAAATCCCAAAATGCCTTCTGGCCAGTTATACTCAAATCAAAATTTCTGACTAATATGGAATTTTTCCTGGATATCTTAAAATCCTTAAAAGGAACATGAAACGGAAAAGCAAGGCAAATATATATTTTAGTTGTTGAGGGCACTTTGCCTCCTTGTTTCATCAACGAGTATCAATGTCAGAAGTGCCATCTCACTGCCAGTCTGCCATGAACCCTCGGGGGCAGCTGGAAGAGGGGGCAAGGCCTTAGGGAAAAGTGGAGCTGAACTGTGAGAACCCAGAAGTCTTCAAGGCCGTTTCCCTGGGAGAAGAATGGCAACAAGTAGAGTGACTGTTTCCAAAGCATGTCTTTTTAAATTGATTGGACATTGAGAGACAAGCAATGGGAAGCAACCAAAGGAGGAAAGTTAACTGGGAAAATTTGGCACGCAAAGCCTTAGTTCTGGCTTTGCTCTACTGCAATTCACACGGCTCCAAGTAAAATATACCTTTCTCAACAAATGGAGTTAAGGAACATTTTTACTTAGAAGTTAATCAGTTGAGGCAGTTAATCTGATGATTAATTGTACAAATACAGTCCATTCACGGCAATGGCCCATGGATAGAAGTTACAGAGATCAAATGAAAAGTAATGCCTCCAATGTAGTAAGTTGCCAATAGATAACACTTGTAAGCTCTGGCATGTTCTCCAGCATTTGCTATTGGGTCTCCTACTTGAGCAGGGGGTTGGACTAGAAGACCTCCAAGGTCCTTTCCAACTCTGTGATTCTGTTATTCTTTCACTTCAGTTAGGGGAATTTGCTGTGTGAAAAGGTTGTGTTGCTTTTATTCATGAAATGGAAGCCCGCAGTGAATATTCCTCAAAGGGCTGTGACTGAATTCTTAACTGCCAAAGGAGTCCCTCCAATTGAAATTCACTGCCCTATGAAGACTGTTTACGGTGATTTCATTGACATGAGTATTGTGTAAAAAAAAAAAATGCAGAGATAGATTTTTGCACATGAGAAAGGCTGATAACTGGTGAAAGACAATCAACATATCACTCTCAAAGGGACACTGAGTCAAGCTTGACATTTCACAGGAATGTGTGGGTCGTATCACCAATGTTCTTCAATATTGGAAGGCTTGTGCAAAGATGAAATGCGGGTGGGTGAGATGAAAGCTTCACATTGAAAATTGCTAGCAGATAACAGAACAACTGTTGGAAAGGACCTTGGAGGTCTTCTAGTCCAAGCCTAGATCATTTCAGACAAGTGGCTGTCCAGTTTCTTCTTGAAGACTGCCAACAACGGAGCACCCACAATTTCTGGAGACAAGCCATTCCACTGATTCATTATTCTCGCAGTCAGGAAGTTTCTCCTTAGTTCTAGGTTGCTTCTCTCCTTGATAGGTTTCCATCCAATACTTCTTGTCTTGCCCTCAGGTGCTTTGGAGAATAGATTGTCCCCCTCTTCTTTGTGGCAGCCCCTCAAATAGTGGAAGACTGCTATTATGTCACCCCTAATTCTTCTCTTTGTTAGGCTAGTAATACCTGATTCCTGCAACTATTTTCATGTTATGAGAATGAAAGGACCGCAGGGTCCTTGGTGCTCTCTGAGGCTGATCAATAGTTTGCAGATTTTCATTATCCTCATCCACCCTGGTGGTTGAACTCCAGTGTTCTACCCTGAGCTACATGCATTATTTCCCCATGGGAATGAAAGAAGTAATGAGAATGAAGAGAAGGAATTTCTTCACAGCATTGTGACAGCTGACAGAACATGGGATCATTTTTTATTTATTTTTATTTATTTATTTCTATCCCGCCTTTATTTTTTATGAATGACTCAAGACAACAAACATACCTAATGCTCCTTCCGCCTGCTATTCCTCCAACAACAACAACCCTGTGAGGTGAGTTAGTCTGAGAGATACTGATTGGCCCTAGGTCACCCAACCAGCTTTCATGCCTAAGGCAGGACTAGAATTCACGGTCTCCCAGTTTCTAGTCTAGTGCCTTAACCACTAGACCAACCTGGGAAATGGATATCAATTCACATAATATAATTACAAAGCTTCTGGGAGAGAAATAAGCCTAAGTTTTGTGAAAAAAAATCATGGAGATAATTTTCTGGGATGCATATGGTGTTATTCACAAGGATTTCCTTGAATTTGGAACCATTATCAATTCAGAGCAGTGTGCTGCAATGCTTGACATTTTGAAACAACAATTAAGTTGAGAATCACAAGAAGGAAATTGAGCTGCAGCAAAGCCAGACTAGTCACACACTTCATGAACCACCCAAGAGGAGAATTTGAACATTTGAACCTCACTATTTTAATTCCCTACAGGTGGGGTCTCCAAACTTGGCAACTTTAAGACTTGTGGACTTCAACTCCCAGAATTCCACAAGACTTAAAGCTGCCAAGGGAAAAGGAGAAAAACCCAAAACAATGTCTTTGAAAGGTAAGTTTCATCGCATTCTGAGAATCCACGGAACTAGAGGATAAACCCAATTTTGTACATTAAAATTACAGATTTGTTATCTATCAAATCAGTGGGTATTTATTAAGGTAGTCCTCGATTTACAACCAAATTGAACCTGAAATTTCAGTCATAAATCATGATGGACATCAAGCAGGTGACTATGTGACTACATCTGATTTTATGATCTTTTTTGCGGCGATTGTTAAACAAGGACATAATCCACTAAAGGGGCAATTTTTTTGCCAGAAACCGGAAGTAAACGCTGGTTTCTGGCAGAAACTTCATAAATCGTGATACCTGATTGTGGGCTGCTGCAAATGTCCATACATGCAGCCCAGTTGCCAAGCACTCAGTTGCCAAGCACTCAGAGGGCGGTCACATGACCAGGGGGTTCAGAACTTCAAATCTGGGTCATAAATTCCTTTTTCAGGATCCGTTGTGACTTCGAACAGTTGTTAAGTGACTGTTGGACTGCCTATACAGGTAGTCCTCAACTTACAACCATTTGTTTAGTGATCATTTGAAGTTACAATGGCACTGAAAAAAGTGACTTATGACCATTTTTCACACTTACGACTGTTACAGCACCCCCTTGATCACATGATCGAAATCCAGATGCTTGGCAACTGACTTGTATATATGACGGTTGCAATGTCCCAGGGTCATGTGATCCCCTCTTGCAAACTTCTGACAAGCAAAGTCAATGGGGAAGCCAGATTCACTTAACAACCATGTTATTAACTTAACGATTGGAGTGATTCATTTAATAACAGTGGGAGGAAAGGTTGTAAAATGGGGCAAGATTCACTTGCTTAGCAATGGAAATTTGGGGTTCAGTTGTGATCGTATGTTGAGCACTACCTGTACACAGAAGACACGACAGAAGACCTCAATATAATTTCTCAGCAAAAATTGGGTTGGGGGTGTTACTTGGAACCCTGACATTGGGTATGTCTAGTCTAGTGAAAAGAAGGGCTAGGTGTGACATGTTAGCAGTGTTCCAATATTTGAGGGGCTGCCACAAAGAAGGGGGGTCAACTTATTTTCCAAAGCACCAGAAGGCAAGACAAGAAGCAATGGTTGGAAACCAATCAAGGAGAGAACTAAGTACTTTATTGTAACCTAGAACGAAGAAGAAATTTCCTGACAGTGAGAACCGCTTGGCTTCAGAAGTTGTGGATTATTCATCGCTGGAGGCGTTTAAGAAGAGGCTGGACAATCATTCATCTGGAATGGTAAAGGGTCTCCTGCTTGTGCAGGGGGTTGGACTACAAGACCTCCAAGGTCCCTTCCAACTCTGTTTTTCGATTCTCTGTTATTCTGGAAATTGCTCACATGCGCTCCCACATCAGCCTTCATTTCTCTAGCAGTTTAAGAGAGGCCTACCTTCTTCACTCCCATCAAAGGCTGGGTTAACCAGCCCAGGATCTGGGGTCTCTGATGACACAACAGCAGCTACCGAGCCTCCAGTGGTTGAAGAGGACACTCCATTTGATACTTCGGGATCTTTGACAGCCTTTGTTTCCAGCCTAGAAAGAGAATCTCCCTTCATCCTGGACCGAGGATTCCTCTTCCTTTCCAGACGCTCCATGTATTTCTTGAAGCCAGAACACCTGCATTAGACAGCAAACACCAATTTCCAAAAGAGCTCCATGTCGGTCCTCTCTCACTCTAAATTAACCACCTGAAATATTTTTGTAACTTGTGTCTGAGTTTGGGTGGACAGGGATGCTTTTTAAGAAAAGCAAAAGTTTAATAAGTGCAGCAGAAAGTCTAGTGCACGAGTGTGCAACCTTGGCAACTTTAAGTCTTCCGCACTTAAACTCCCAGAATTCCCACGCCAGCATAGACGGTTAGGGAATTCTGGGAGTTGAAGTCCACACATTAAAGTTGTCAAGGTTGGACACACATGCTCTAGAGCCGTGATAGTGAACCTGTGGAACATGTAGCCGTATCAGTGGGCATGCCAACTCAGCTCTGGCGCACATGCGCGCGCTGGCCAGCTGATTTTCAGGCCTTCTGGGCCCACCAGAAGTAGGGAAACAGGTTGTTTCCTGCCTCTGGAGGGCCTGGGGAGGGTGGGGAAGGCCCGTTTTTCTTTCTCACCTGGCTCCAGATCCTCTCTATGCACCTGGGGAGGGCGAAAACGGCCTTCCTCCTCGGAGGCCCTCCGGAGGCCTGAAAGGCCCATTTCCCAACTCCCGGTTGGACAGGAAGTGACGTTTTTTGCTGTCCCCAGCCTCCAGAGACTCCTAGAGAGGCCTCTGGAGGCTGGGGACAGCAAAATATGTCACTTCCTGTCCAACCAGGAGTTGGGAAATGGGCCCTTTCAGGCCTCCAGAGGGCCTCCGAGGGGGAGGGGAAGGCTGTTTTCACCGTCCTCAGATGCATAGAGAGGATCTGGAGCCAGGTGAGAAAGAAAAACGGGCCTACCGGGCCATCACATGCCAGGAGCGGGGGGAGGGGCATTGTGCGTGCATGTGCAGGGCGGGGCACATAGACATGGGTGTGGGAACACACGTGCGCAAACCTCCACCGCCCCCCCCCCTCCTGGCACGCGATGACAAAAAGGTTAGCCATCACTGCTCTAGAGGAAAAGGAATTAGAACAGTTGCTAATGAAACCCTGATCTTTCAAATATACAGTGATACCTCAGTATTCATCATTAATTGGTCCCAGGAGGCACAGCGAGTACCAAAAATGAAGAGTACCAAACAATTTTTTTCCCATAAGGAATAATGTAAATAAATGCAATGCATTCCCAAACCAAAGACGATGCACATTTTTAAGGCAATGTAAATTAAAAAATGGGATTATATATCGTTATTTGCATGAGAAATAAACCTAAAAATTAATAAATACTTAGATTAAATAAAATAAAAATGTCACTTAAAGTACTGATGAAAAAAAGCACAAACATACTCAAAATGACCACAGAAGCTAAAATAACACTGCAAGGGGATGTGCACAGGGCAAGACCTACCACGTCATAAGCGTGAAAACATCTTTTCACGTCATAAGTGTGTAAAACATATGATCCTTTGTTTTGGCTGGAAAAGATAGCAAGTCACAAGGCAGCCAACACCGACAAGTTCTAGCTTACGCATCAAATACCAAACAAATGATGAGTACATGTAGTCCAACTTACAACAATTCATTTAGTGACTGTTCAAAGTTACAACGGCACTGAAAAAAGTGACTTATGGACACTTCTCACACTTAACGACCCTTGCAGCATCCCCGTGGACACATGATAAAAATTTGAACTTGGCAAATGATTCATATTTACGACGAATGCAGTGTCCCAGGATCATCTGGTCAGCTTTTGCAACCTTCTGGCAAGCAATCTGCAGTGAGTCACTTAACAAGAAAAGCTGCAAAATGGGGCAAAATTCACTGCTGTCTCGCTTAACAATGGAATTTTGTGACTCAACTGTGATCATAAATCAACCTATACTGGGACAACATTTTCACATCAAAATGCATTTAATATGACACTTGACAAGTTTCAAAGCAGTCAAGTACCAAGGTATGACCGTATACTATTTTTGAGATATAAGTAAATTAGGTGAGCCTGAGAAGAAGCAGGCACATTGGCAATCTATAGTTTTTTAAAAAATGCTTCTTATATGCACAATTTCCTTAAGTGAACTTATAAATAATTGCCAAATATGTTTTTTTCAAACTATCATATTCCTTCTAAAACTTTCAAGAACCAAAAAAGTGCAGATTAATACTTCCAGAAACACCGGGAGTGTCCATCAATGGAGATTTTAAAGAAGAGACTGAATAGATTATCTGAAATGGCATAGAGTCTCCTGCTTGAACAGGAAGTTGCACTAGAATTATCCTTCCAACTGTTATTCTGTTTTCAAAAACCTTTTTTTTTAGTAATTCCCTACCTAAATTTCTCAATTCAATTTCTTCCATTCAAGTTTCTTTCTCAACCCAGCCTTCCTTAATTAGTTTCAGTTTCTTCCCAAAACTAATAGGTAACTAAGCAGAATGTCATCCTAGCGTCATTCAGACACTTACAGCTTTTAATTGAGTAATGTGGACAGAAAATGAGTCACTCAAGGATATTCCTCTCTGAATTGTCATTATTATGTGCAATATTCAGCACAAGGCTGACATAAAATTGTAAGTTACTAGACATGTCCAGAATAAAGAATAACATGCAAGCATCGCTGAGGCTACAAGGGAAAATTAGGCACACGCACCTGTTCTGCAAGTGAGCTTCGAGTTCACATCGCTGCATCGTCTGTGCACAGTCTTCTTGAAAGGGACAAAGGACAAGGAGCTTATCCAGCAGATTCCGCACCAACAAACTAGACTTCCGGCAGTTCTGGAAGGACAGTTTCTTCCGATCCATGGGACAGAAGCTGTACTCCTGCATGAAGTTTTCAAGACATCTGAAACAGTACGTGTGTCCACAAGGCGTGTCCATAGGCTGGAGCAAAGGCTGGAGGCAAATGTGGCAAGTCAAGTCATCATCTACTTCATCCTGGAAGTTATAAAGATGGTTGTCGGGCAACAAGTGAATTTGTCCACATTCGTGGCAAAGTTCTCCAGATTTGGAGACAGGTTCTTCTCCTGCAGGATTGGCCATGACTTCAAACCTCTAATGAGCTTACGTCAGCCAATCCTCCTTTCCACTGGCGATGATAAAGAGCAAGTTCCTAAAATGAAAAGGAAAAATGAATACTGTTTAGTTTTAGATCAGATTAAATTAGTAAAATCACCAGTCGGATGATCAAATTCCAATGTTTTGGGGAAAGCAGACTTCGCATTGAACTTTTTTCTCTGAAGTACTATAGAAAGCCAGAGAAATGACCTTGAAGGGAATATTCAGAAGCCTTTACAGAAACCAGAAGGGTAGAAGCATTCCTGAAGCCCCGGGAAAGGAGATAGTATTAGGAAGAGGCTTAGGCTAGCTTTTCCCTGATTTGGGGGTGGGGAGTGGGGAGTGGGGAGTGGGGTGGGGCGTGGGGAGAGGAGAGGAAAAACACAATCAGACTTGAAAGTTTTCGTTATTCTAGTCTAGCTCAATAAAGCATAATTCTAGTTCTCTTGTGCAGTCAGCTGGTCTGTTGTAGCTCATATGGCAGCCAAATACACCATATCAACTGTAAACATTAAATTGAAATTTATTTATTTATTTATTGATTTTATTTATTCTAGTTGTAAAATAAATCTGTTACTTTCTAAAGCCCACTTATCTAACATGTAATAGCATGAATCTAATTTAATGATCTGTAGCTTTCAAATTTTGTTCATTGATAACAAGAGTTCTTAGAAGCCAGTCAGAGAATACATCAGTTAAAAGAGGAAGAAAGACAAACACAACCCATGATCAACTTTGCATCTTGGACTGAAAGTTATTTTCTGGCATATTAAAACTAAGAACTGCAATTGAATTGAAGGAGCAATCTATTCTTAACTCGTCTAGAGAACCAGGTAAGATTTGATGTAACAGTGCAAATCAATATGAACTATACATGGGAGAAACTGAAATATTTATAGGGGAAGGAAGGAAGGAAGGAAGGAAGGAAGGAAGGAAGGAAGGAAGGA
>WNWU01000035.1:10439574-10505041 GCA_012654045.1 Ptyas mucosa
GGAAGGAAGGAAGGAAGGAAGGAAGGAAGGAAGGAAGGAAGGAAGGAAGGAAGGAAGGAAGGAAGACTGGCTAAGATTTAAAAATAAACATTCTGAGCTTTGATTATTTGGTTCTGCATTAATCAGTCAATTTCCGTCTGAACATCACCATTCTTCTTGATCTATTTAGAGTTTCATCACTGAGCTGTCAGTTTTCTAGCATTCAAGCAACTGCTGGATGGAGCTTCAGCTGAATCTGCTTTAAATTCCTGGAAACTAGACTTGAATTTAAGAGATAAAAGGTAATCCACACCTGTCTGCAAAACAGGAAGGTGAGCAGCCCTCTTCGAGACTGCAAGCTACAACTGGTCAATTGTGTCTCCTGCAAAAGAATATCTGACACCCAGTGCTCCATTCAGTCCACAAAACTAAACATGTATTTAATGGGGGTTTCAATTAATTTCTTTGTAGTAGATTCCATTTCACTATCGTGGATTTAATTTATTCAGTTTTTCTACTCAGATACGGAGAGGGGAAGGTGGACCTCTACATTTTCAAACATGCCTTAATAAAGCTTGGTTCCCTGGGAAATTTTAAAAAATGGCTCTATTAGAAGAGCAGCAATAAAAATATCAAATTTTCTTTGCAACACAGAGCTGCAGCAAATAGCCTACATCTATACTAAGCACATTTTTACTTTCTGCAAGATCCTGAGGTTTTTCTCCCACTATCATCTGCATATCTGAATCTATTCCAAAATTGTCTGCAACTCACAGCAGACATTCAAGGACACAAAAAATCAATTTTGGATAAATTCCAGAGAATAAAAGTTGAATCCTTCTAGAAGTGCAAATGTTCTAGAAATATTGATATCATGAGGCTGGGGGGAGGGTGTATTTTTTCATCATTTTCCAGAAAAAGTGAAAGTTGGAGAAAACTTACATTTATGCAATATTCATTTTTATACTTTACTGAACTAAGTTTATTTTGCTTTTTTAATGACATAAACTTGATCTGACGTACTTTGCTTTACTCATCCATATTAAATGAAAAGCTCTAATACACACAATAGGATAATTATACTTACTAATTCATTCTAATTAAACATATTTAAATAGAAGAATAATTGTGGAACTCTTAAGAAACCAGGATGTTTTTTTTTAATTTTACCAATTTAACAAGGTGGCAAAATGTAAATCTGAAAACAAGATTCCCACACCTATTCATGCTTTCGAGAAAAAAATAAATTAAAACAATCGCTGTCTATTTAGTCACATTCTCTGAGTTATCACTGCCAGATTCTACTGCTGTTAGTAACGCCTCATTTTCACCTGTTGACACACTCCAAAATTCTGAAAAATGAAGGTTTTCCCCCCCCCCTTCCCTTGAAAGAAGCTTCTCCTTTCTTTCACTGAAGTGGATTTTAACTGTCTGAGTTTTTCCCACCTGAAACCTGGCATCTCAATTTCCAGAATGTTCCCAGTCTCTCTCTCTCTCCCTCTCCCCCTCCCCCCTCTTTTTTGCCCCAGCACTGATCAGATTCAACCTTCAAGGTTGGTACTAATCTTTTTTTTCTGGGAGGGGGAGAGGACGGGCATGTTGTGTCTTCCTGCCTTGTCAGCATGAGCAGATTAGTTAAATCTAATTCTCCACAAAACTCTGCCTTAAAACAAGAACATCCTGATCGTTAAAGCTTTTTCTTTTTTTTAAAGGAAACAGTTGCTAATGAAACACTGGCCAAAGTGAACAGAAGAGCAACGAAGATAATTAGGGGACTAAGGCTAAAACATACAAAGATTAGTTGCAGGAATTGTGTTTGTCTAGTCCAATGATATCTAACCTTTTTGCCATTGCATGCCAAAAGCAGGGGGAGCGCAGGGGAGTGGCACACATATGAGCCCACACCCATAATTCTATGTGCCCTGCCCCCTGAGCATGTGTGCGTGATCCCCCCGTGCTCCCCCCACATTTGGCACACGATGGCATGGGGGCCCAGTAGGCCTGTTTTTTGCTGTCCCCAGGCTCCAGAGCCTCTCTAGGAGCCTGGGGAGAGCAAAAAATGGACCTTCGGTCCCACCAGAAGTTGGAGAAGGCTGTTTTCACCTTCCTCAGGCTTCTAGAAAGACTCTGGAGCCTGGGGACAGCAAAAACCAGACCTCCCCCACCCATCCCCAGACCCTCCGGAGGCAGGAAACAGCCTGTTTCCTTACTTCCGGTGGGCTCAGAATGCCCGAAAATCAGCTGGCCGGTGCATGCATATTTCATTTCATTTTCATTTATTTAGATTTATATACCGCCCTACTCCCGAAGGACTCAGGGCAGTGAACAGGCACAGAATAAAATACATAGATACAAAAGTTAAAACATAAGTAAAACCAAATTAAATAGTTTAGCCTGAGACAATTAAAAAACCAATAATTCAAAAGAAGATTAAAAATTTCAATTTAAAAGAATTTAAAAGAAAAGGGGAGAAGGTTAGGCCAGGCCGGCCTACTGAAATAGGAGAGTCTTAAGTGCATGGCGGAAAGTGTGCAGATCCGGGATCTTCCGTATCTCCAGGGGAAGCTTGTTCCAGATAATGGGTGCCCCCACAGAGAAGGCCCTCCTTTTTTTTTTTTAATTGAAAAAGTTTTACCAATACAAATTTTTCCCCCCTTTTCCCCCCCTCCCTAACCCAACATTATAAGATACATATAAAAACAATATATAATTCCATCCCATCCCCACCCTAACCCTCCCCCTCCTCCCTCTTCCCTCCCCCCCTTGACTTCCATTATATGCAATGCTAATATTCCCAAACAATATGTATGTTATTCAATCTTCCATATCTTTTTTCTATATTTACTAACAGACTAACATAATCATCTCAACTAAAAGCAATATAATATTTTCTAGTCTGATACTTTTTCTGTACATACTCAATCCATAATTTCCATTCCTGTATATACTTCTCATGCGTCTGATCTTTTAAAAAAGCTGAAACCTTTGCCATTTCTGCAAATCCAGCCATCTTCTGGGTCCATTGGTCAACAGTCGGTAAAACATCACTCTTCCAATGTTGGGCAATCAACAACCTAGCTGCTGTCACCATATACAAAATCAATTTAGTTTCACCCAGTGTAAAGTCTTTAGCTATACCCAATAGAAAAAATTGCGGAGAAAATTGTATTTTTTTCTTTAAAACATTTTGCATAACCCACCAGATTTTTATCCCAAAAGCCCTCACTTTCCTGCAAGTCCACCAGATGTGATAATATGTAGCATCTAAACAATCACATCTCCAACATTTTGGCTGCACATTAGGGTACATGCAAGACAATTTCTTGGGGTCTAAATGCCATCTATAAAACATTTTATAAAAATTTTCTCGTAGATTTTGTGACTGCGTAAATTTAACATTCTGAACCCATATTTTTTCCCATGTTTCCATCATAACTGGTTGAGAGAAATTTTGTGCCCATTTAATCATACAATCTTTAACTAGTTCATTTTCTGAATCCCTTTCTAACAAAACATTATAAACTCTCTTAATATGCATTGGACCTGTCCGCTTTATCTGTTCAACCAATTCTACTTCATATTCCATTAAACCAGTTTGTTGATCTTCTTTCCATCTCATCTGTAATTGATTGTACTGCAACCAAGTCAACGATTTCCCTTCTTCCAACAGCATATCCAAAGTCTTCAATCGCCACCTGCCCTCTTCAAAGTAAAGTAACTCTTTATATAAGAAACCCCCGAGTGACTTAATATTTGTATTCCACATGGTATCAGCAAGATCCAGCCAAAACGGAATCTTATAATCCCAATTAATTCGGTGCTTTCTCCAGACTCTCAACAAGGCATTTCTGAGTAGATGACTATTGAACACTTTGTCCACTTTGTTATCATAAAATAGGTATGCATGCCATCCCCAAACCAGGTCATGACTTTCTATATTCAACAAATCAGTCTTAGTTTTCCCAAACCAATCACTTAATTGTATCAATGCAGTTGCTTCATAATATAGTCGAAGGTTTGGGAGTTTAAGACCACCTCTCTCACGAGTATCTTGCATTATTTTCAGTTTGACTCTTGGTTTTTTATCATTCCAAATGAATTTATTCAGTCCTTTTTGCCATTCTAGCAATGGTTTGTCTGATTTAAGCACCGGTATCATTTGAAATAAGAAGATAAGTCTAGGTAAAACATTCATCTTTACTGCTGATATTCTTCCAAGCAGTGATAACTGCAGTTTCTTCCAGTTTTGCATATCTTTTTGTATCTTTTGCCACAGAACCTCATAGTTATTTTGAAACAGTTTAGCATTGGAATCTGTGATTTGTACTCCTAAATATTTGACCTTTGAAACAATCTCAAAACCTGCCATTCTTTCCAGTTCCTTTTTTTTGCTCTCTGTCAGATTTTTGACAATCATTTTAGTTTTCTTCTGATTCAGCCTAAAACCAGATACCATGCCATAATCTTCTATGATATTTTTCATCTGGATTATTGAATTCATAGGTTGTGATAGGGTAACAACCAGATCATCTGCAAATGCCTTAGTTCTGTAGTCCTCTTGCCTTATAGCTATTCCAGTCAAGGAGTTCGAATCCCGTATTGCATTAAGTAAGACTTCTAAAGTTAGAATAAATAATAACGGGGATAATGGACAACCTTGTCTGGTGCCTTTTTGTATGTTGAAATTCGATGTTAAACATCCATTAATAATAAGTTGTGCATATTGTTCTTGATAAATTGCACCAATCGCTTGTATAAACCGCTCCCCCAAATCCATTTTTTCCAAAGTCTTAATTATAAAGTTCCAATTCACTCGATCAAAGGCTTTTTCCGCATCCAAAAAAACCAGCACTGCAGAGATCTGTTTATTCTTATCTAGATAGTCCATTAAGTCTATAACTTGCCTAACATTCTCCTTCATATATCTGCCTTCAATAAATCCTGCTTGGTCATGATGAATTATCTTTTGAATAACTGGCATCAATCTGTTGGCTAGTACTTTTGCAAAGATTTTATAGTCTGTGTTTAATAAAGATATTGGTCTATAATTTTCTGGTTTCTTAGGACCTGATTCTTCTTTCGGAATCAATGAAACAAAAGCTGTTTTCCATGAGGAAGGTATCTTACCTCCTAGTTGTATATTACAAAATAAATCTTTAAGATGCTCAATCATTTCTTCTTGTAAAGTTTTATAATAAATTGCAGTTAAGCCATCCGTCCCTGGAGCTTTAGCTGTTTTTAATTGTTTTATAGCAAAACTGATCTCCTCCACTGTTATCAATTGTTCCAAACTTTTCTTTTGAGTCATTGAAATTTTTGAAACTCTCTTGTTTTCTAAATATTCATCTATAGTAATATTCTGTATGTCATCTTTAGCATATAGCTTAGTATAATATTCCAAAAAGGCTTTTTTAATTAGATCTTGTTGATAAACTTCTTTGTCAGCATATTCAGTACTATCAATAATTCGTGTCGATGCTTGTTTCCTCAAAGTATACGCCAACCACCTGCCCGGTTTGTTAGCATTGGAGAAGGTATTATGCTTTGCAAATTGTAAGTTAGTTGCCGTTTGGTCTGCTATAAGCATTTGAAATTGATCCTTCAAAAGTTTTATAGCCATTTGCAGTTTTCCATCTGTTGGTTTTTGTATCAGTTGTTGTTCTTTCTTTTTTATCTCAGATTCCAGTTGTAGTCTTTTCTTCTGCTGATTCTGCCTGTGTTTAGAGTTCATTTGAATTAGTACTCCCCGCATATATGCTTTACCTGCGTCCCAAACTGTTTCAATAGGGGTACCTTTATTCAAATTAAGTTTAAAAAACTCCTTTAGATGCTTTTTAAGTTCAATTATATTTTTTTCATATCTAAATAGATTCTCATTTACTCTCCAGGATCTTCTTTCTCTTTTGCCCATCTCGATTTCCATCCAGACCGGACTGTGGTCAGTCAAAGTCCTAGGAAATATCTTTATTTTCTTTACTTTAGAAAGTAAGTTAGAAGTTAAGAGAAAAAAGTCTATTCTGGAAAAGGATTTGTGCCTGTCTGAGTAAAAAGTAAAGTCCAATTCATTTGGGTTTCGAATTCTCCAAATATCTTTCAATTCCAAATCCTCTTTCAGTTCAAAAAAAGCTTGTGGTAGTTTATTCCCTATTTTGGCCGTAGTTTTTTTATCCAATCTAGGTTGGATTACTCCATTCCAGTCGCCCATTACTATAATATTTGAATAATCCCAATCCAGAATTTTTAAATGAAGCAACTTATAAAAATTTTCCTGCTGTTGATTTGGAGCATATATTCCGACCAACAAGATTGGTCCACCATCTGTAATAACTTCAATTGCAATATATCTTCCATCTTTATCTACTTCTATAGTTTTAGCTACAAGTCTCTTGTTTATATATATCACCACTCCATTCTTCTTTTCCAAATTTGAAGCAACAAATTGCATTCCCAATTTTGAATTTATCAAGTATTTCTGATCTTGCAATTTTATATGAGTCTCCTGTAAGCAAATAACATCATTATGAAATTGTCTCAAATAGTGAAATATCTTCCTTCTTTTTTGCAGAGAATTCAGTCCATTAACATTCCAAGACAAAAATTTAAGTGCCATTTGACCCTGTCTGAAGTTTTGAGAGCAATTGTTGAAGATTCTCTCCTACGGTAGCAATCTTCGGTTTAGCTCCTCCCATGACTTCAGCTTGCTGCTTATCTTTGGTTCTTTTTTCACGCTGTGGCTTAATATATTCTTGCTGCTGTTGCTTCATTTGTTTAGACATTGCTCTGGTTATACGTTGCTCTTCCATTTTGGATGTTGTCACTTCCAAAGCCATCGCCTCCTCTGTGATAGTTTTAGACATTTCTTCCAAAGGAGAAGCTTCAAATGGTGCAAAAGGGTCAACCACAACACCACCTACTGCTCCCATTGACTCTCTTGCCTCCCTTTGCGACTGCCTTATTTGTGCTTCTGTTTCTTGATCAATCTCAGCTTGTAGTTGAACTTCCTTATCTATTGGTGAAGATGTGCGTGGAGGAGGAGAGCCCGCTTTCAAAACATTATAATAAAATTCTTCTGCTTTTTCAATAGTGTTAAGGCGGTATCTCACTCCTCGCAGCCTCAATATTACACCTATTGGCGCATCCCACCTGAAT
Organism: Ptyas mucosa; assembly: GCA_012654045.1. Classification (NCBI taxonomy): domain Eukaryota; kingdom Metazoa; phylum Chordata; class Lepidosauria; order Squamata; family Colubridae; genus Ptyas; species Ptyas mucosa. Next base: position 10,446,703 of record WNWU01000035.1, read on the forward strand.
TGTATGTTCTGTCTTTTCAATTCTGCCACCAAAAATCCAAAATCCTTTCTATCTCTTAACATTTTGGGTGGTAATTCTTTAAAAACTCCAATCTCACTTCCATCAACTTGAACTGTTGTAACAAAGGAATTTTGCAAGATTTCATTTCTCATTCTTCTGTCTGTAAAGTATATAACCACATCTCTAGGCAGTTGTCTTTGTACCGCCACACGAGAATTAACTCTGTAGACCTTGTCCATCTTGCACAAAACCACGTCTGGTTCCACTTTCAACATAACTGCCAAAGCCTCTGCGCAAATTTTCCTGAGATCTTCCCTGGTGTTCTCTTTTACACCTCTCAGTCTAATAGCATATTCCATTGATCGAAATTGCATCATAGTAATCTCATTTTGCATTTTTTGTGTAACTTCTTCAATTTCTATCATTCTTGAATCAGAAGCTCTAAATTTGGTCTCCATCTCTGAGGCAAGATTATCCACTTTTTTATCAATCTGCAACACTACCTCAGACAGGCCTTTAACCACTGTTTGAATATCTTGTTTAACTGCATCATATTTCTCTTGAACCATTCCTTTAACCTCCTTCTCTGATCTTTGAATTTCTTTAATAATAAGGTCATATTGACTTTCTTCCTTTGTCTGAGATTGCAACTGCGCTGTTTGAGGCTGTTTCTGTTTATGTGTGGGGGAGCCCCCCCTGGTTGCTTTGTTGCCATTTTGCCTCTTAAAGATCTTCCTTTTCCACAAACTCTAGCAACTTTTCCCAAAAAGTTCTCCAGATTCAATCAGGTCTATAAAAGTCAGTTAGTATTTTTATTTTATTTTATTTTATTTTTGGTTACTTTTCTGCCTCTTCCAGCCGGATTTGTTACTTTAAATTGTAGCCAAATACACTGATCAAATTACTTTCGCTTTCAGCTGTTCTCCACTGAAAGCAAGCGCCATTTTTTTCCCCGTTCCCAGACCCAGATTACTTTCACTTTGAAAACTCTTTAAAATAGTTCAGAAAACTTCCAATACTTGCTGTTTAATAAGAAGTTTCAGATCTTCTTTATTTTTCATTGTTGTTGGTAATGCTGCCACGCTGTCTTGCTCTGCTTTAGAGCAGAGTTTCCCAGTCATCCGGAGCTTCAGCGGGTTGGATAGGGAGTCCCACCCTGTTAACTCCCCAGAAGCAAAAAAAACTTTCTGGGGGGTCTCACAGGGGACTCTACCTGCAGCCGCCGGCTCTCCTCACAAGTCCCTCGCGTCTTGGAGTTTTTCGAGCCGTTTCAGTTGCCAAAACGGCTCTTTTATGGGCGATCGGGCTGGCGGTCTTCAAAAGACCGTCAGCGACGGCTCACGGCAACAGCGGAAGTCCAGAAGGCCCTCCTTCTGGGGGCCACCAGCCGACACTGTTTGGCTGACGGCACCTGGCGGAGCCCCTCTCTATGAGAGCGTATCGGTCGGTGGGAGGCTGTTTGTGGTAGTAGGCGGTCCCGTAAATAACCAGGTCCTAAGCCATGGAGCGCTCTAAAGGTGGTAACCAAAACCTTGAAGCGCACCTGGAAGACCACCGGGAGCCAGTGCAGGAGAGGTGTCGCTCCCATAACCACCCGCGCGGCCGCACTCTGAGCCAGTTGGAGCCTCCGGGTGCTCCTCAAGGGGAGCCCCATGTAGAGAGCATTACAGTAGTCCAGACGGGAAGTGACAAGGGCATGAGTGACTATGTGTAGGGAATCCCGATCCAGAAAGGGACGCAACTGGCGAATCAGGCAGACCTGATGAAAGATCCTCCCGGTCACGGACGTCAAATGCTTTTCTAAAGACAGCCATGAATCCAGGGTGACACCCAAGTTGCGAGCCCTCTCCGTGGGGGCCAATCATTCGCCCCCAATAGTCAGCAATGGCACCAGCTGACTATATCAGGAAGTCGGAAACCACAGCCACTCGGTCTTGGATGGGTTGAGCCTGAGCCTGTTTCTTCCCATCCAGATCTGCACGACCTCCAGACACCGGGACATCACTTCAAGGGCATTGTTGGGGTGGTCCGGGGTGGAGATGTACAGCTGGGTGTCATCAGCATACTGGTGGTACTTCACCCCCAAACCACAGATGATCTCACCCAGCGGCTTTACATAAATGTTGAACAAAAGGGGCGAGAGGACCGACCCTTGTGGCACCCCACATATGAGGGGCCTCGGAGTTGACCTCTGCCCCCCTGCCAACACAGACTGCAACTGGTCGGAGAGAAAGGAGGAGAACCACCACAATATGATGCCTCCCACCCCCAGCACTTCCAACCAGTGCAGCATGATACCATGGTCGATGGTATCAAAAGCCGCTGAGAGGTCTAATAGGACCAGGACAGAGGAGCAACCCCTGTCCCGAGCCCTCCAGAGATCATCAACCAACGTGACCAGTGCCGTTTCCGTGCTGTGCTCAGGCCTGAAGCCCGACTGGAACGGATCCAGATACGTCGTTTCATCCAGGTACTGGGGGAGCTGTCGCGCAACCACATTCTCAACAACCTTTGCAACAAAACAAAGGTTGGAGACCGGATGATAATTAGCCAACACTGCCGGGTCCAGGGAAGGCTTCTTGAGGAGAGGCCTCACCACCGCCTCTTTCAAGGCGGCGGGGAAGTCACCCTCCCCCAACGAAGCATTTATAATCCCCTGGAGCCAGCCTCACGTCACCTCCCGGGAAGCCAGCACTAGCCAGGAGGGGCATGGGTCCAATAAACATGTGGTCGCATTCAGTCCACCCAGAATCCTGTCCACATCGTCAGGAGTCACAGGATCAAACTCATCCCAGATAACATTCTCAAGACCTGCCTCAGTCATTCCCCCTGAAACTACCCAGTCAGAGTCAACTCGTGTGCCCACTGATATGGCTCCGCGTGCCATCTGTGCCACGTGTGCCATAGGTTCGCCATCACGGGTCTAGTCTATCTAGTGAAAAGAAAAGGAAGACTGGGGTGACATGATAGCAGTGTTCCAATATTTAAGGGGGTCAACTTATTTTCCAAAGCACCAGAAGGCAAGACAACAATGAATGGAAATTAATCAAGGAGAGAAGCAACCTAGAACTAAGGAGAAATTTCTTAACAGTGAGAACAATTAACCAATGGAACAATTTGCCTTCAGAACTTGGTGGGTGTTCCATCAATGTTGGTTTTTAAGAAAAGACTGAACAGCCATCTATCTGAAATGGTATAAGGTTTACTGCTTGAGCAGGGGATTGGACTAGTAGAAGGTCTCCAAAGTCCCTTCCAACTCTGTTATTCTGTTGTGTTCCCCACAAGATTCTAATGAAACATTTATATGAATGCTGTACAGGTAGCCCTAGAGTTACAATCACAATTCAGCACAAAATTTCTGTTGTTAAATGAGATATCTGTTAAGTCAGTTTTGTCCCATTTTACAACCTTCCTTGCCACAGTTGTTAAGTGAATCACTGCAGTTGATAATTTAGTAACCTGGTTGTTAAAGGAATCTGGCTTCCCCCATTGACTTTGCTTGTCAACAAGTTGCAAAAGATGACCACATGACCTTGGGAAACAAGAATGGTGAGATACGTATGAACCAGTTGCCAAACATCTGAATTTTGATCACATAATCATGGGGATGCTACAAAGGTTGTAACTGTGAAAAATGGTCAAAAGTCACTTTTTTCACTGCCGTTGTAACTTTGAATGGTCACTAAATGAACTGCTGTAAGTCAAGGACTACCTGTATAGCAGGGGTGGGCAACTATGGCCCCTTTACTACCGGTGGACTTCAACGCCCAGAATTCTTGAATCAGCCATGCTGGCTCTGGAATTCTGGGAATTGAAGCTCACCGGTTGTAAAGGAGCCATAGCTGCCCACTCTGCATATTATTTATTTATTTATTTATTTATTATATTTATATACCGCCTTTCTCCCTTAGGACTCAAGGCAGTGTACATTTTAAAAGATCATTCACATGTTCATGTTTAGCCCCACCTGTTGGAACATCAGAGTCTTGAGGGCACGACGGAAAGCACGGAGATCAGGGATATTCCGTATCTCTGGGGGCAGTTCATTCCAAAGGGTTGGAGCCCTCACAGAGAAGGCCCTCCCCCTGGGAGTTGCCAGTCGGCATGATTTGACTGATGGTACCCTGAGTAGTCCCTCCCTGTGAGAACGAACTGGTCGGTGGGAGGCTATTGGTGGCAAAAGACGGTCTCGTAGGTACCCAGGTCCTAAGCCATGGAGCGCTTTAAAGGTGACGACTAACACCTTGAATCGCACCCGGAAGACCACCGGGAGCCAGTGCAGCTCGCGCAGGAGAGGTGTTACATGGGCGTAACGAGTTGCGCCCATAATCACCCGTGCGGCTACATTCTGGACCAGCTGGAGCCTGCGGGTGCTCTTCAAGGGGAGCCCCATGTAGAGAGCATTACAGTAGTCCATACGGGAGGTGACTAGGGCATGAGTGACTGTACGCAAGGCATCCCGATCCAGAAAGGGACGCAACTGGTGGATCAGGTGAACCTGATAAAAGGCCCCCCTGGCCACGGCCGTCATGTGCTCTTCTAAAGATAGCCGTGAATCCAGGAGGACACCTAAGTTGCGAGCCCTCTCTGTGGGAAGTAAGGTCTCATCCCCAATTGTCAATGATGGTACCAGCTGACTATACCGGGATGCCGGAAGCCACAGCCACTCGGTCTTGGAGGGGTTGAGTCTGAGTTTGTTTCTCCCCATCCAGATCCGCACGGCCTCCAGGCAACAGAACATCACAGTAAGGGCATCATTGGGGTGGTCCGGGGTGGAGATGTATAGCTGTGTGTCATCAGCATACTGATGAACACTCACCCCGAAACCACGGATGATCTCGCCTAGCGGTTTTACATAAATGTTGAACAAAAGGGGTGAGAGGACTGATCCTTGTGGCGCCCCACAAATAAGGTGCCTCGAGGTCGACCTCTGCCTCCCAGCCAACACAAACTGCGAACCGTCAGAGAGGAAGGAGGAGAACCACCGAAGCACGGTGCCCCCTATTCCTAACCTCTCCAGCCAGTGCAGTAAGATACCATGGTCGATGGTATCAAAAGCCGCTGAGAGATCTAATAGGACCAGGACAGAGGAACAACCTCTGTCCCGAGCCCTCCAGAGATCATCAACCAATGCGACCAATGCCGTTTCTGTGCTGTATCGTGGCCTGAAGCCCGACTGGTACAGATCCAGATAGACAGCTTCATCCAAGTATCGGGGTAGTTGTTGTGCCACCACACTCTCAACAACCTTCGCAACGAAGCGAAGATTGGAGACTGGACGATAATTTGATAATATAGCTGGGTCCAGGGAAGGCTTCTTGAGTAGAGGTCTCACTACTGCCTCTTTCAGGGAGGGAGGGAAAAAACCCTCACTCAGAGAAGCATTTATAATCCCCTGGAGCCAGCCTCGTGTAACATCCCGAGAGGCCAGTACCAACCAGGAGGGACACGGGTCCAATAAACATGTGGCAGCACTAAGCTTGCCCAGAATCCTGTCCACATCCTCAGGAGCCACAGAGTCAAACTCTTCCCAGATAACACTCTCAGGACCTACCCCCATCTCCTCCTCTGGATCTACCCAATCGGAGTCCAGGCCTTCCTGAATCTGAGCGACTTTATCATGCAGGAATTGCACAAAATCCTCAGCTCGACCCTGTAAGGGGTCTTCACGCACCCCCACCTGAAGTAGTGAGCGAGTCACCCTAAACAGCATGGCTGGGCGGTTCTCTGCAGATGCAATGAGAGTGGAGAAGTAACTAGACTTCGCCGCTTTTATCGCCACTAAGTAGGTCTTAATATAAGATCTCACCTGTGTTCGGTCAGATTCAGATCGGCTTGTCCTCCAATCACTCTCCAGGCGTCTTTTCCGACGCTTCATCTCTCTCAGCTCCTCAGAAAACCAAGGAGCTAGTCGAGATCGGCATCAGGTCAGAGGCCGCAAAGGCACGACGCGGTCCAAGGCCCTAGTAGCTGCCCTGTCCCAGGCCACCACCAGGTCCTCAGTCGAGTCGTGAGCCAGAGTCTCAGGAAATGGCCCAAGCTCTGTCAGGAACCTCTCGGGGTCCCTCAGGCGCCTGGGACGGAACCACTTGGTTGGTTCCGTCTCCCTGCGGTTGATGAAAGTGACCTGAAAGTCCATGTGAAGGAGAGAATGATCAGACCATGACAAGGGCTTGATGTCTAGATCCCCTATTCTTAGATCATTCAGCCACTGATCCGAGACAAAAATCAAGTCCAGAGTGTGATTCCCCAAGTGGGTGGGGCCTTGAACTACCTGGGTCAGGTCCATGGCCGTCATGGAAGCCATGAACTCCCGAGCCACCTCCGACATCTCACCAGCAGATGGCAGGTTAAAATCCCCCATAACAATAAGTCTGGGGGTTTCCACCGCCACCCCGGCTATAACGTCAAGCAGCTCAGGCAGGACCGCCGTCACGTGGCAGGGAGCCAGGTACGTGATCAGTAGGCCCATCTGTATCCCCTGACCCCACTTCACAAGGAGGGACTCACATCCGGCTATCTGAGGAACAGTGGCCTCCCTCGGGCAAAGACTTTCTCTAATAATTGCTGCTACTCCCCCACCCCTTCCCTGAGTCCTTGGCTGATGGAATGCACGGAAACCTGGCGGGCACATTTCCACAAGGGGAACTCCTCCCTCCTGGCCTAACCAGGTCTCCATAATCCCTGCCAGGTCAGCCCCCCCCTCCGAAATAAGATTGTGAATGAGGGGGGCTTTATTTACCACTGACCTGGCATTACACAACATCAGCCGTAGACTCAGGGCCTGAGACTCTGAACAACCTGGGGAACGAGGAATGCTTTGGGGGTCGGAGTGTGCAATCGCTCGCAAACAGCGAGTGCGCACTCCCAAAACATAATATGGCCCCCTGCTACCGTCATATCTGCCCCTCCCACTTATTATACTAATGCCCATCGTTTCGTCCCCCTGTATCCTTGTCAAATTTCTGTCCCCGTCCTCCCCGCCATGATCATCAGACCCATTACCCCATTCAGTGGATTTATGGATCCCCCCAGATCCATTCCCACAATCCCTCCCAGAACCCCTTGAAATAAGGAGTATAAGGAAGGAACAGGAGGACAAAATGTGATTGGAGCACAGGTGGCCACACGCATCACACCTGTCAGGAGGATCTTAAAGCAGCAGATGGGTTTTTTCTCAGCTTCTTCTGCAACTGCCATGCGACCTCCGAGAAAAACGTGTCTGGTTTGAGATAGTCCCAACAGGTGCTCTGCACACACCTACATACACTCCATGTCACACCTTGACCTTCAAACACAACACAATTCTCTCGTTAATTTAAAATTATTATCCAAGAGCCTTGGATAGTACAGTGGTCTAAAGCCCTGTTATTAACATCAGCTGCCTGCAATTATTGCAGGTTCGAATCTCACCAAGGCTCAAGGTTGACTCAGCCTTCCATCCTTTCTAAGGTGGGTAAATTGAGGACCCAGTTTGTGGGGGCAATAAGCTGACTTTGTAAATATACAAAAGTATGAAGGCTATTGCTTAGCACATTGTAAGCCGCCCTGAGTCTCCGGAGAAGGGCGGCATATAAATCAAATTAATATATATATATATATATATTCACTATATTAGCAAGTTGCTCATGCTTGTTTTCACCATGCCTTCTCTTGTTATTTACTTAATCAGTAACTTCAGGAAACATTTTAAAGGAACAAGGGAAGGCAACACATCTTTTAGTTGGGTTTTATTTCGACTGAATTTTCAATCTACAAATAAACTGTGGAACACAATGGTCTAAAGGAAGTCTGCATTTTTTTTACTTTTCTATTTAACTGAGGCCGTTTTGAGAATTCACTTCTATTGATGTTTACCCAAAGTACTAATACCCAGTTCTAATTTAGAATTTAGATCTAATTTAATTTTTTAGTTCTAATAGTAATATGTCTGCAAATTTAGGCATACTTAATTCCCCAATTATTTCAATGATACAGTAGCAAAGCAGATTGCCAAATAGAAATATGAGGCAGGATGTGCAACATTCCAGAACAAACAAACAAGTGTAGCACCCCCAATACCATTTTTGTGCATAGTAGATAAAAAGATACACCTAAGCCTGCTGGCTGAGATACATTCTATTTTTACAGCCAAGACTGTCCAACAATTCCACCAGAGACTCGGCGTAAGAACAACAGAGAGATGCAAAAAATCAATGTCCTGTATGGACCAGAAGAACCAGGAGTAGCAGAACCAAAGGTTCTTTCCCAAACAGAAGGATTTGCGCAACCCTTCCAACATTTTTTCCTACTGAGTTCTCTAATAACCAACTTCATAATACCATTCGCGGAATATTGAGATGCCACTCTGTTGCTTATTGGTGGCGTGGTGGCTCAACAGTTAAGACACTGAGCTTGTCAGTTGGAAAGCCGGCAGTCCAGTTCGAGACCCAAGCGACATGTGATGCAGTGAGCTCCGGTCCTCACCCCAGCTCCTGCCAACCAAGCAGTTCGAAAGCATGCCAATGCGAGTAGATAAAGAGGTACCACTTCGGTGAGGAGGAAATAGCACTGGCGGAAATGTCTTCTGACAGGCTGGCTCAATGGATTTGAAATGGAGATGAGCACCCCTCACCCCCCACCCCCCATAGGTAGAAATGACTGGTGGAATAAAATCCGCAGGGACTTCTTTACTCTGTCCCTCATGTCGGGAGAGTAAAATAGAAAGTTCTATTTATTCAATCAATCAATCAATCAATCAATCAAAACCTTGCCTTTTTACCCAGAGGCATCTAAAGCAATTAGCAATTTGAAATAACTAAAATCTAATTTGTACAGGTAGTCCTCACTTACTGACTGCTTGTTCAGCGACTATTCGAAGTTACAACAGCGTTGAAAAAGGAGTCTTATGACCAGTTCTTGAATTTGCAGCCATTATAATGTCCCTGCAGTCATGTGATCATAATTAAGCTAACTGGCAACTGGCACATATTTACAAAGTTGCACCATAATCACTTCACAACCTGGTTCCAACAAGCAAAGTCACTGCGGAAGCCAGCAGGAAGTCAAAAGTCATGGTCACATGTTATCACTGTGGTGATTCACTTAACAACTGCAGCAGGAACTGATGGTGTTAAGGTGTAGTCACATGTTTTCCCTTTACTCATTTAGCAATGGAGTTGTTGGTCCCTATTGCAAACAGTGAGGATTACCTCTATTAATAAAATTAGAAAGTCCTGGCAGAACAGAAAACTTTCTTTTACCTTTCTAAAAAGTGAAAGAATTGGAGGCTGGAAGCAATTCTCTTAATTATGTACCCTCAATATCTTCCAGCCCATCCAAAGACTAGAGGAAGTTGGCCCTGCAGTCCTGTCCAATTCTGTCCTCTTTCATTAAACTTTTTCAGTGCTCAACAGGAAAACTCGCCTCCAGAAAACCTAAGAGCCAAAACAAGAGCAAAGAGTGTCCAGTTTCTTTCTATAATGCAGGGTTTTTTCCAGGAAGTTGAAAAACCAAAAACTAGAGATATTGTAATTCTTTACCTTTTCCAAAGGGGTTGCAGTTGCTCTGCAAAGCAGCTTTCTCTTCCATCCACTAAGTACTTGACTATAATTTGTGATAACAAAATCTGAAGGAACTTGTTTTAAAAAAATCCCTTAAGTGTCTATGCCAGTTTTCCAAGTATATTCCTGAAGAAAAAACCTTAGATAAGAAAAGCCGCAGGCTACCTTGACCCTACATTCTTCCACCTCAATTACAACAGAAATCAACCTTTTCAGAAAAGTTGTGTGTTTTCCCACAGCTACCAGATGATTTACTGAAAATGATCCAATCCTACTGTAACCTACTCAAAATCGCACAATTCACAGCCTACGAAGAATCAGAGAAATTTGCTTTCCAGTTTGTGGGTGTTGATGCTTATAAATTGTAAGCTGAGGATGCCCTGTATTCTCTACATGAGGGAAGGGAGAAAAAGGAAGAAGCAGCAATAGGAATGTTAAAGAAAATATAATCATTTTATAAGCCGGGGTGGGCAACTGTGACAACTTTAAAACCTGTGGATTTCAACTCCCAGAATTCCCGAGCCAGCACGGCTGGTTCAGTAATTCTGGGAATTGAAGTCCACAGGTCATAAAGTTGTCACAGTTGCTCATCCCTGCTAAAAAGAGATCTAGTGACCCAAACAAGGTCACTTGAATTTGGACCAAGCTTGGATTCCCAATTGTCCAGAGTCATCCTCTGAGCTTTTTGCTCAACTGGGAATCCAAGCTTGGTCCAAACTGAATAAAGTATATGTCAGCTTCCACCTTATGCTTGCTTGTGCTTTACTGCTATGTGGTGACATACTGCCATGAACTGTGGGGAGAGGGGATGAAGGGGGGAAGGTTTGGGAAAATGAAATTAAGTGCTGTGCCTTGTTGAGATGCTGCCTCAAGGCCAAGCAGCTAGAAGAAGGAGGGAGACACATATCGAAATGAGCTTGGTCTGACCGTTATGAAAACCTTTTGCCTGAACCTGATTGGTTACACTGGGGTGGGCAATGAGAGATTGTTAAGGGAAGGAAAAGTAGAACTTAAGGATTTTGGCACGCAATTCTCAGTTCTGGCTTTGCAATACTGCAATACCTTTGACCTCTAATAAACAATACCTTTTCTCAACAAAAGGAGCCAAGGATCATTTCTATTTAGAGGCTTAAGTTCCGTCAGTATCCTTTGCTGTAGGAAGGACAGAAGGTAGTTTTTCTACCTAGTAATACTTTGGACAGCTGAGTTAAATTTGTCCTTAACTCAGGAAAAATTGGGCGTTATTATTCTAGATTAGGATTTTCCTGACACAGAACCAGGTTTTTTTCTTTTCAAAACCCGATTGTTGCACCAGACAAAAGCATTGTAAAACTACACTCACTTCCTGGTATTCCCCAAAGGAGAGGGTGTTTACAAAGCCATCCAGAAAAAGAAACATGTGTGACTTCTATAAAACACGGGGCTGGTGGAGAGTCCAACATAGGACAAATGAGGAAAATAAAGGGATTCAAATCCTCCTGACACGCAACACAAGTAGCAACCAGAGCAATATGCTGAGAATTACTTTCATTCTTCAGCTGTGGCAAATTTGCCTTTTGTGGTTACTGGTATGCAATTACTCTTATTCATTACCTCACTGCATAGAGAAACGTTGCACTTATTTATTTTTTAAACATTTCTAACCTTAATGAATGCTGGGCAGGGTTCCATGTCTTAAATTAGATCCAACGTATTCCCAATAAATACTCAAGAGTCTACGATGATCTCAGGCCAAAGGAAGAACTGTAGGTAGACAGGCTATCAAATCAACACCACAGGATGGCTACAACCACACTTTTTGAGATTGGCTATTAAGAACAGAAACTTTCAAGTCTGATGGTGCTGCCCCTTCTCCTTCCTCTGAGGCAGGTGTCCATCTGAACGGCTTCTGAACACGATCTAGACATGTCCTGCACTTGGCCTGTTTTGCCTTAGCAACATCACTTGAGCATCTCCAGGAAGGACATCTTCCTTATCTCTACATTACAAAAAGGGTTTCCAAACTTGGCAACTTTAAGACTTGTGGACTTCTGTGTTCCATCACTGGAGGTTTTTTACAAAGAGGTTGGACAGCCATTTGTCCAGAATGGTGTGAGGCAGAGGTCCCTAACCCCTGGTCCATGGATCAGCACTGGGCTGTGGCATGCCAGAAATTGGCCCACACAAGCAAAGCCTCATCCGTGGGATGCAGGCAGCATGCAAAACCACGCCCCCTCCGGTCCACAGAAAAACCTCTATACATGGAACCGGTCTCCGGTGCCCAAAAGGTTGGGGGCCGCTGGTGTAAGGTCTCCTGCTTGATCAGAAGGTTGGAGTAGAAGACCTCCAAGGTCCCTTCCAACTCCATTATTCTGCATTCTCTGAATTCTCATATACAATTACAGACAGGAATTATCGACTTAGGCAACCGGGTTGATCGCTGCCAACCACCATCACTAACATTAATCACTTTAACTAACAGTACAAAGATACTGTTGATGGTACTGAATTACACCGAGAGATTCCAAAGGATTGCTACTTGATTAGGGCAGGTAGCATTACCTCCTCCCACAAGGAAGAGTTAATTATCTCACACCCTGCCTGACCACCAAAAAGAACCAGAAAAATGCACAGCTCAAGCCTACTGACTCAAACCACAAAGAACCCTCTCCACTTCCTCATGTTCCACATGCTTGAAAGAATCTAGATCACATCACAAAGCTTTGTCTTGTTCACCTCCATAGCTCTGCCCTAATTATTCCAGCCCAGAATAAATGCATCACTTCTGACATACCCACAGGAGATTTGTCCCAGCCATCTTTCCACAGCGGGATCCAGATTGTTTTGAATGGGACTAGGGCGGAATCTACAAAAGCAGACAGTACAGACCTCATCCCGATATAGTCAGTTGGTACCATCACTGACTATTGGGGACGAGTCGTTGGCCCCCACGGAGAGGGCTCGCAACTTGGGCATCCTCCTGGATACACGGCTGTCATTGGAAGAGCATATGACGGCTGTGGCCAGGGGGGCTTTTTATCAGGTTCACCTGATGCGCCAGTTGCGTCCCTTTCTGGCCCGGGATGCCCTGCGCACCATCACTCATGCCCTCGTCACGTCACGTCTGGACTACTGTAACGCTCTCTACATGGGGCTCCCCTTGAAGAGGACTCGGAGGCTCCAACTGGTCCAGAATGTGGCCGCACGGGTGATTATGGGGGCGACTCGGCGCACCCATGTAACACCTCTTCTGCACGAGCTGCACTGGCTCCCGGTGGTCTTCCGGGTGCGATTCAAGGTATTAGTTACCACCTTTAGAGCGCTCCATGGCTTAGGACCCAGGTATTTACAAGACCGCCTTCTGCCGCCGGTAGCCTCCCACTGACCAGTACGCTCCCACAGAGAGGGGCTCCTCAGGGTGCCATCGGCCAAACAATGCTGGCTGGCGGCCCCCAGGGGGAGAGCCTTCTCTGTGGGGGCACCTACCCTCTAGAACCGTGATGGCGAACCTATGGCACGGGTGCCACAGGTGGCACGTGGAGCCATATCGGTGGGCACGCGAGCTCAGCTCCGGCACACATGTGTGCGCCAGCCAGCTGATTTTCAGGCTTTCTGGGCCCACCAGAAGTCAGGAAACACACTGTTTCCGGCCTCTGGAGGGCCTCTGGGGGGGTGGGGAAGGCCGTTTTTGCCCTCCCCAGGCTCCTAGAAAGGCTCTGGAGCCTGAGGAGAGCAAAAAACGGGCCTACCGTGCCCACCATGCCATCGCATGCCAAAAGCAGGGAGAGCACAGGGGGCGCATAGAATTATGGATGTGGGCACGCGTGTGTGTGACCCCACCACGCTCCCCCCGCTTTTGGCACGCGATGGCAAAAAGGTTAGCCATCACTGCTCTAGAACAAGCTGCCCCCGGAGATACGACGGATCCCGGATCTGCGCACTTTCTGCCGTGCCCTAAAGACATTTTTGTTTCATCAAGCCGGCCTGGCCTAATATGAATTTTATAATGGGTGTATGTTAGTTTTTAATTTGTGGGCCAAATTTTTATATATTCAATTTTAAATTGTTTTTAAATTTTGTAAATCTATATGTGTTTTAATATGGCTGTACACCACCCTGAGTCCTTCGGAAGAAGGGCGGTATAGAAGTTCAATAAACATAAACAACATAAAAATTTTATTCCATTACGATGCATTAATAAGAGCCGATGTAAACTTTGAATCCTGGAACTATTAATATATATAAAACCTGAGGTTTACAGTTGGGAGTAGCTAGAGGCGGCTTTTCTAGTATCTGTAATAAAACTAGCTTATAAAAAGCAGTGACCTTGAAATTCTGGCTCTTAGCCTTTTAATTCAAATATTGGCCTAAGGGAAGATCTATTTCTTATTTTGATTGGTGGATATATGTGTTGGTCTCATTGCTGATGTCCAATTTGAGCATATTGGCCTTTTTAGTGCCACAACTGGGAGAAAGCATCAATCAGCTTAACCTTTATCACTGACCAGAGTTCCATAAAGCACCATTTGGAAATCCGTAATTAGCCATAATGCAAATACAAATGCATTTAATAGGTTAGCAGCCTGCTCAAATTGCAAATATTAATTATAGAAAGATACTCAAATTGCCTCATTTTCCCAAACAATTCTAAGAAATTGAAAGATGATGCAGCCGAGACACAATAGTATATTTTGACTCCATTTAATATTTGCATTTAATAGGGATACATGTGTTAATAAAACTAGAATACCTCTGTAAAAGATGCCATTAGAAAGATACTGCAGCCCTGGACTACACAGTGAGAAGGAACTGAAATTAAGGCAAAGATCAGAAACAAAAAATGACAGGTAAACAGGAAGTATTAGTTGACGACAAAAGAACATTTCGTGCAATATAGATTGTACACAAACACATACAATTACTACCTGGTGACTAATGATATCTGATCTTGAAAAGTCTGATGCTTTATGTTGCCTGAGTGAAGCGCAAACCCTTCTATAAATTCAAGTCTCACAAATATATTACTGCAATTGCCTATTTCTCAAAAGACATGTTAAATGGTTGGAAGCCCCAGGCAATCTAAAAGAGGTGTACATCTAATCCTCGAATTATGACCACAATCGGGAGCAGAATTTCCATTGCTAAGCAAATGATTAAATGTCTATAGAGATTCTCAGTCATCCAGATCGTGATTGTCCCAAAGGTGCTTTTTCAAAAGGCAACTGGACTTAACAACTGCAGTGATTTGCTTAACTATGGCAAAATTTGTAAAATCAGGTGATTAACAACCAACTTGCTCATCTCAAAGGTGCTTTTTCAAAAGGCAACTGGAATTTGTTTTTTTCCTTCAGGAAGCCATTTCGCTTCTCATCCAAGAAGCTTCCTCAGTTCTGGCTGAATGATTGATTCAGTCTGACTGACTGATTCATTCGGAACTGAAAGAAGCTTCTTGGATGAGAAGCGAAATGTCTTCCTCAAGGAAAAAAACGAATTCCAGCTGCCTTTTGAAAAAGCAAATCCCTAAGTGAATCATGCAACAGTTAACAGAATCTGATCTGACTTCCCCCATTGATTTTGCTTGTCAGAAGCCAGCTGGGAAGGTTGCAAGTGGCCATCACAAGACCCCGGGGGCTGCAACCATTGTAAATGTATACTGATTGCCATGTGCCTGAAATTCGATCACGGGAATCACGTGACTGTGAGGATGATGCAATGGTCATAAGTGTGTGGAACAGCTGTCTCTTTTTTCAGTGCCACTGTAATTTCAAATAAATGGTTAATGAATGGTTGTAATTTGAGGACTACCTGTAAGGCATAACAGAAAGAGCACAATGCAAGAAAATCTGGAATTTCCCAAGACAGGGATTTGCAATGGCATGATCTCGCTCCTGAAATGGTTCCCTTGCCTATGGTTGTAAGTCGAGGACTACCTGTATTGCTTCTTGTCTATAACTCTGAACCAGCTTTCTGCATCCATACCAGCATGGATTCACTACCATTTTTCTGCCACTGAGCTCAGCTCATAGTGCCATCATCTCTGGCCAAAATGACAGCCAAGAGGCAGCTTAGCAGGTGAATCTAAGCTCCCCAGCCCTGTCTATCAGCCATCCATATTCTGAAGACCCTGAGCAGCCTTTCACAGGTTTGTAAAGATGGCAACAACTCGTTAATGTAACTTCATTATCATTATGTATGTGTGTGTATGAATGTATGTGTGTATGTATGTATGTATTAAAGCAGTTGTAATATAAGTGCATGTCTTGTATCCTAATAAACCTATGGAGTTTCACCATCATTTCGATTATCACGAAACAACATCAGAGAGATAACCAACAATACAATGCAACAATATTCTAAGAAATAATAATGCAGAAACGCCACACAGATATGGTTATGTAAGTATTAGAATTATCAAATACTATACAGGTGTAGGAAGTGTGAGTACTGATCTTTATTCTTTTTCATTCATGGCCTCCTTAACTGGAAAATAACTTCCCTAGCCTCAAATCTATAAACAATTTACTTTTCTGAGTAATTAAACCTAAGCTCTAAGTTATAGATAACTCCTTTTCCAGTGCTTAATTCCTATACATTTCTGTTCAACCACCTAAATTTATCTGCTGTAAGGATCTCAACAGGTATTTTGTGCGTCAGGTTACACAGGAAAGCAGCTGCAATAGAAGTTTACAAAAAGTTCAAGAGGAAGAATTCAAACAAAGCAGCTTGTATTTATTGGCACAGTGTGGGAGGAATACAAAAATAGTAGAATGTAGGGCAAGAGAATAGTTAGCAATATTAGACACAGAGAAAGATTCTCTACACTAAATCAAAACATTGGTCCTACAGATGTTCCTCGAGTTAGGACCGCAATTGAACCCTGCAATTATGGTCATAGATCATGATGGCTGTAAAGCAGATCACCACATGACTGGACACAATTTTGTGGCAGTCATTAAGTGAATATGGCAATTGTGAAGAGAACCCATTGTTCACTACAGGGCTCTGTACTATATCGCCATAAACCAGAAGTAAATGCTGGTTTCATAAATTTATTTATTTATTTATTTATTAAATTTATATACCGCCCTACTCCCGAAGGACTCAGGGCGGTGAACAGTTGAACGAAAAATACATGTGAAACAGATTAAATTCAAAAATCGATCAAAATTACAGTTAAATAGTTTGGTTCAGAAATAGAATTAAAGCAAACATCTCAATTTATAGGGCAGATTCAAGTTTAAAAATTTAAAGTAGTTTTAAACGAGGTTAGGTCAGGCCGGCCTGCTTGAATAGGAATGTCTTGAGGGCACGGCGGAAAGCACGAAGATCCGGGATCATCCGTATCTCCGAGGGCAGCTCGTTCCAGATGGTAGGTGCTCCCACAGAGAAGGCTCTCCCTCTGGGGGCCGCCAGTCGACACTGTTTGACCGACGGCACCCCGAGAAGTCCCTCTCTATGGGAGCGTACTGGTCGGTGGGAGGCTATTGATGGTAGAAGGCGGTCTCGTAGATATCCTGGTCCTAAGCCATGGAGCGCTTTAAAGATGGTAACTGAAACCTTGAAGCGCACCCGGAAGATCACAGGGAGCCGTGACCACAGAGGACTACAATTGAGGGCTGGATGCCAAGCACCAAAAATGCTGGCACATGATCACAAGGTGTGTGACATTAGAACTTCGAAACTGGGTCGTAACTTACTTTTGGGGCTCTGTTATAATTTCAAAAGGTTGCTAAGTGACCAGTCATAAGTTGAGGACTATCTGTAATTCAATACCCCATGCTTGGACATTTCGTAGAGCAGCATTTATTAGCTCTATCTCAAGATGGCAAAAATCAAATCTGGAATAGATCCTGGACAAGAATCTGCCCACAGCCACCAATTTTTGGCAGGAAACCAAGTAATGCTTGTAAAGCAAATTGCTGTTTGCTGTTTGTGCCTGAGTTCACAGAACACAAAGGAGACATCAAAGAAGCTTTAATACATTTTCTATAAGCTGTCAATGCACACTAAGTCACCCAAAATACTCCAAAATGCCAAAGGATCCAGGCACAAATGTATAAAGGAAAGACTTTCTTGAAAGGAGAAAAGCCATTATCTTACTTTCAATCAAATATGACTTATTAGGAAGTTTATTTTCTAACCTGCTTGTTGATTTGAAATTTTTCCTATTTACAAAGTTTAGTTTTTGTCTATTTAAGAACTGTATGAACACACAAAATGAACTGAAGGATCATCAATGCACAAATATTCCAATAAAGGAGAATATTTGTAGCTCAGGATTGAAATGAGGGGTCCTAGGTGTTCTCTGAGCTTTCTTGTTTTCTTGTAATGTTTCTTCATTACCCTAACTCAGGGGTCAGCAACCCGCGGCTCTGGAGCCGCATGTGGCTCCTTCATCCCTCTGCTGCGGCTCCGTCACCCAAAATATGTGTCACAACCGCCAACTGTGACACCCGCCGACACACAATTTATTGAGCTTTTTGACCCCCAGCAGGCCAACCATGGATAAATAAGTTTTTTTATACATAGCATAAAGGTAAAAAACAATATATGCTTCATTTATTTTAGATGTCAAAAGGGTTTTGTGGCTCCCGGTGTTTTCTTTTCTGTGGGAAACAGGTTCAAATGGCTCTTTGAGTGTTTAAGGTTGCCGACCGCTGCCTTAACTAGGTAACATCATCAGTGTCAGGAAGGAGTGTTGTTTGCTGTCAGTTTATATTCTGGTGGCTGGCCTGTCTGTGTGGGTCGGAGCAGGGATTCTTTGGTTGGGCCCTTTACTGATGGCTCATGGCAGTTTGATTGGGGTGTTGCTTACTTGATGGTTGGTCTGACTTTGACCTTGGAATTATGCTAATATGGGTGCTGGTGGAGAGGTGCTGGAGTCTTTTTGTTCTCTTTTGGGCTGGTTGATTGTCTCTTTCGCATAGTCTATAGATGTTGTAAATGTCCATGTGTCTATTGGTGGCTGATTTGTCAGAGAGCCAGGCTTCCAGAAATTCCCAGGCATTTTTGGACTTGGCCTGGTCACATTTTCCCAATTGAAACTGTGGTTAAATCTATATGTTGTGAAATTAAAGAATTTTTGTCATGTCTTCTGCCAGTTGGTGTTCATGGATATGTTTTGCCAGTCTTCTGCCTGTTTGTCCAACATAGTGGTGGTTGCAGTTTTACACTGTATGTTGTAGATGACTCCTGTTTTTTCTTCTGGGGTTGCTGGGTCTTTTGGTTTGCTTAAGATGTTCTGAAGGGCTTTAGTTGGCTTGTGTGCTACACTGATTACATGTGGTTGTAGTAGTCTATTTGTGGTTTCTGAGATATTCTTGATGTAAACAGCCCAACCAACGAATCTCTAAGATCGACCCAACCCACACAGACAGGCAAGAAACCAGAATATAAACTGACAGCAAACAACACTCCTTACTAGCACTGATGACGTTATCTAGTTAGGGTAATGAAACGTCTGCAAGAAAACAAAACAAGCAAGCTCAGAGGGCACCAAAGACCCCTCACCCAAATATTCAATTGTCTTTTCACCTTGATAACATTTAACCGAAGTGGTGATAGGGCTGAATATGAAACTGGAAGAAATGATGGACTCAAGAGTTTACATTGTGATGTTCAATCAAAAGAAAAGGAGGTACAGATTTCCCTTGTTTTACAGAAATATCTTTTATGCAGTTATGCTATTATGCAACTGATCATTTTCATCCAAGAATTCAAACAGAAAACACTGCTGTGTGCAATTCGCACCAATACACTGAATTTGTGCCAAAGGTCTGCAAATGTCCAATAGATCTTACTGCCAAAACCACTTTCTGAATTCACCTTTGGGATGGGCAGTGTTTTACTACTTTGTGTCCTGTCTCCACACCTGTTATGCACTTCCACACTTGTTATACAGTTAGTCCTCAACTTACAACATTTGTTTAGTGACAATTCGAAATTACAATGGCACTGAATAAAGTGACATGACTTTTTCGTGCTTACAACCATTACAGCATGCAGGTATCTTGTGACTGCCATCTGTGACCCTCCTAACTGGCTTCTAACAAGCAAAGTGAACAGGGGAGGCTGGATTCACTTAATGGGTGTGTGAGTCACTTAACAACTGTAATGATTCACTTAACCACGGAGGAAAAAACGTTGAAAAATCACTCAATAACTGTTTTGCTTAGCAACAGAAATTCTGCACTCAATTGTGGGACCAGTACATCCATTGCTAAGCGTGACTGTGCCAACTTAAAATGGCAGTTCTAGCAGTTCCAGGTGTCATAATTAGGCGAATCCAGCAGGGTTTCAGCCTCCTGCGATCACATGATCATGATTCACAACTTCCTGCTAGCTTCCCCATTGCCTCTGCTTGTTGGAAGCCGGCAATGAAGCTTGCAAATGGTGATCATGTGACCACATGGTGATGCAACCATCGTAATTGTGAGCAAGCTGCCAAGCATCCAAATCATGGTCAAGTGACTGCAGGGATGCTGCAATGGCCACAACCATGAGGATCAGTCAAAAGTTCCCTCATCAGCACTGTCATAACTCTGAATGGTCACTGAACAAAGACCATTGTTACTATGAGGTTGAAACAGCCATCAACATCTTATCCAATACTCTTAGCAAAATATAAAGGGAAAAGAGTTCTCATAACACCAGAAAATAAGTTGAGTGTAACACATTGTGTCCCAAAGCTGGAAAAGTATCTTCAGCCCTAAAATGAGCTTTAGACCTGGTGAATCTACTGTGAATCAACATAAGAAGAATGCTAATAAAATCTGTAGTGCTGTGATGCATTGTACCACTGTCATAACTACACACATTAGAAATCCAGCTATACATAGAAAAGATGGGATAAAATGCTTTCACTTTAAATAGTACATGAGACAAGGAAGGAAGACCATCTGAGGAATGTAGGGCTTTAAGAATACGGCTCTAAAAATTTATAAATTTGGGTTACAAAATTTGACACCATACTCCAACTCCCTTTTTCCCCCTAATTTGATTTCACATTACACATGGTTATGTAATAAATATTACACACATTACGCATGTGTGTAATAATTATAATATAATTATAAAATGAAGGAAATCTGTTTTGTGAATAATACGTTAGTCTCAAAGAAGCTCAAGTACCTTTTAATTCTATCTTCTAAAGTGACACTCTAATTGTTCAAAATTCATATAAGACAACTTGAAAGTAATCAGCTGGCATGAAAAGAGTTAAATTTATGTTTAGACAAGATTTCAAAGAGACATCTAACCAGAGTCGAAAAACTTCATTTTTACTCACAATTCAAAATACCAGATCTTACTTTTAAGTCTCTGGTCACCCTGAAAGGCTTATTTCTACCTGCCGAAACCTGCTTGAGTTTTAAATTCTTTAAATTTTCTTCTATAGAAAATAGTTATTTTCTATAGTGTCATCTTCTGAAGTGAGAAGTGTCCTTATTATCAGACCTCTATTGTGATTCTTCAGTTATGAAATACAACACAACACACAATATAAGCAGAGTTAGCTAGCACTGGTATGTGCAAAACCAGGTTAAAATCTTTATTTTTCCAAGACAGGCTTTCGAATTTCTAGTTTTAGTATTCTGTGCTACTTTGTGCCATTTAGCTGTAGTATTATTGGTTGGTCACAAAGTCAGTCAGATGTTTAGACTGAAGTTGGTAATTTTATCCAGCTGGTTTTTTTTGTTTTTTTTAATTTGATTTATATGCCGCCCTTCTCCGGAGACTCAGGGTGGCTTACAATGCGCTAAGCAATAGCCTTCATACTTTTGTATATTTATACAAAGTCAGCTTATTGCCCCCACAAACTGGGTCCTCAATTTACCTACCTTAGAAAGGATGGAAGGCTGAGTCAACCTTGAGCCTTGGTGAGATTCGAACCTGCAATAATTGCAGGCAGCTGATGTTAATAACAGGGCTTTAGACCATTGTACTATCCAAGGCTCTTGAGTTCTGTTGAGTTCTTCCCAAGGACCTGGGATAGGCAGATGTTGTTAGCAGATGTTGTATGAGCTGTGGTGGCGCAATGGTTAGAATGCAGTACTGCAGGCTACTTTTGCTGACTGCCGGCAGTTCAACAGTTCAAACCTGACCAGCTCAAGGTTGACTCAGCCTTCCATCCTTCCCAAGTCAGTAAAATGAGGACCCAGATTGTTAAGGGCAATATGCTGATTCTGTAAACCGCTTAGAGGGCTGGAAAGCACTGTGAAGTGGTATATAAGTCTAAGTGCTATTGCTACTGTTTCATGGTATTAAAGGTAACATCATAGGATGTAAGATGCTCCAAACTAAATGGACGTTGCTTACCTGAACGTCCCATTTATGATTGCTGCGAAGACATTCCTCTGGATGGGTAGCTTCACATGTTGATAGGCTGTTCTGAGTGCCAATCATTTCCTCTGTAGCTGGTCACGCTGTCCTTCCTGTTTCCCACCAGTCTTTTTTGCGAAGGTGATCAATGGAAATGAGATGACTCCAACCTCTGAAGATCCGAGAAGGACACCAGCTGCAGAGGAATACAAAAGGAAACAACCCCACCCAAGGCCAGAAGAGGCGAGATACGGGCAGGCCGGAATGTCTTCGCAGCAATCATAAATGGGACGTTCAGGTAAGCAACGTCCAATTTCCTGACTTGCTGCTCAGACATTCCTCTGGATGGGATATACCCAAGCTTAGGTCCTCTGGGCGGGAATCGAAGCCTCTACCCGGCCTTGGGCAGGAATCACCGCCTGCAAAACTCGCCTGCCGAAAGCAGCATCTGCTGAAGCATACACATCTAAACGATAATGTCTAATGAAAGAAGAAAGTGAAGACCAAGTGGCCGCATGACAAATGTCAGCTATGGACGCCTGGGTGGCCCAGGCTGCTGACGTGGCAGCATTGCGTGTGGAATGAGGGAGAATACGACCTGGAACAGGATCACCCCTCAATTCGTAGGCCCTAGAAATACAGGCCTTGAGCCATCTGCCCACCGTGGCTGACGAAACTTTCAGACCCAGGGAAGAAGGCAGGAACGACACAAGAAGCGCCTCAGTCTTACGAAAGGAGGCCGTTCGATGGATATACTTCTTTAACGTCCTACGCACATCCAGAGTGTGCCAACGTCTCTCCGTCGGATGTCTGGGATCTGGGCAAAAATTTGGAAGGATGATATCCTGTGCTCGGTGGAAATGAGAATTAATCTTTGGAATAAACACCGGGTCCAATCTGAGGACCACACGGTCCGGGTGAATAATGCAGAGATCACTCCTGATGGAAAAGGCCGCTATCTCGGAAACACGACGGGCAGAAGTAATTGCCAGCAAAAAGGCAACTTTCAAGGTGAGATAACGAAGTGAGACCGTATTGAGAGGTTCAAATGGAGCAGATGTCAATGCTTGTAGGACCATGGTGAGATCCCAGGTGGGATATCGGTGAACTGTCGGGGGCCGAAGATTCGATGTGCCAAGGAGAAACGACCTGATCCATGAATCATGGGACAAGGATTGTTGGTTATCTCCTGAGAGCACCGTAGCCAAGGCTGCAACCTGCCGACGGAGTGTAGATGTAGCCAGACCTCTGGCAAAACCGGCATGAAGAAACTGCAGGACTTCTGGTACAGTTGCCAATGTAGGGTCCACATGGTGATGGGCGCACCAATCTGCAAAGGCCGCCAAGAGGCATTGTAGATGCGGACCGTCGATGGCTGCCTGGCCGCTTGGATGACAGAAATGACCTCCCCAGACAGAAGACCTTTAGTTAGACGTATCCTCTCAAGCACCAGACGGTCAGCTGAAGCCATTCTGGCTCTGGATGTCGGACGGCGCCTTGAGACAGAGAGATTCAGTTGGATGGGATCTGCCATGGGTCTTCGACGGACAAGGAAAGAAGATCGGCGAACAATGCCTGTCAGGGCCAATGCGGTGCCACCAGAAGAATGTCCGCCCGCTCCTTGATCACCTTCCGAATGATCCTGGGTATGAGTGGAACTGGGGGAAAGGCGTAACGGAGACCCCGAGGTCACAGGGATCGAAGGGCGTCGTGACCTTCTGCGCCGTGCGTTGGGAATCAGGAGAAAAACCTCGGCAGTTGGGTGTTGCTCGGGGTTGCAAAAAGATCCAGAATCGGATTCCCGAAATCAGCGAGAGAGCTCCTGGAAGAGACAAGGATCCAGTCTCCACTCTGACTAGCCCCGACTGAGCCAATCCGCTTCCCAATTCATCTTGCCGGAAATGTGTTCGGCTGTCAGAGACAAGACATGGCGCTCGGCCCACGACATCAACCTCTCCGTCTCCTCCATCAATGACAAGGACTGGGTGCCTCCTTGATGATTGATGTGGGCCTTTGTGGTGGTGTTGTCCGTCAAAATGAGAACATGCTGGTGGAGAACCAGATGATGAAAATGAGCCAGTGCAAGTCGCACCGCTCGCAGCTCCAGCCAGTTGATACAGTGGAGCGCTTCCGCTGGAGACCAGGTGCCCTATGCGACGTGGGATTGAAGATGGGCTCCCCACCCACGAAGACTGGCATCTGTGGTCAAGATGATCCGCTCCTGGTCCAGAAAGGGAGAACCCCGTTCGAGAGCCGGAGAGAGCCACCAACGGAGCGAAAGACGCACTTGAGCCGGTATCTTGACCTTTGAGAGACTCCCCCCTTCCCTGTCATTGAAACGGAAGGAGGAACCATTACAGGAGACGCAGATGGAACTGGGCCCACGGAATTATGCCAATGCAGGATATGAGTTTCCCCAGAAGCTGGGACAGGAGAAACAGAGGAGACTTCTGGAACGATAAGATTCATGTGACCAGGTCTCGAATGCTGGACTGACGGTCGGGAGACAGGAAAACCCGACCCTGAACAGAGTCTATGACCGCTCCCAGGTGCAAGATCCTAGTAGTGGGGCACAAGTGGCTTTTGTCCATGTTCAGAGTGAACCCATGGTCTTGCAGAGTGTGGATGACCCTGTGTCTGTCCAAGTCTGCTTGCAATGTTGAGGATGATAGAATCAAGATGTCATCTAGATAGCAGACCAGGCGAACCGGCACCTTCCGGAGCAACGCTGCTAGAGCTGCCAGAATCTTCGTGAAGGTGCGCAGCGCTGAAGAGAGGCCAAACGGCATTGCTCTGTATTGAAAATGGTCGCTGTCGAAGGCGAATCTCAGGAACCGTCTGTGTGCCAGGTGGACAGGCACGTGAAGATAGGCTTCTTTCAAGTCTATTGACTGCATAAAATCTCCCTGTCGGATGCAATCCAGAAGAGACTTGAGGGAGTGCATTTTGAAGCGGCGATAAACCAAATGAGTGTTGAGTTGCTTCAGGTTGAGAATACCTCTCCAACTCCCTGATGATTTTGGAACCAGAAAGAGGGTTGAGTAGAAGCCGGTCCCGACCTGGTTCTCTGGAACCCGCTCTATCGCCTCTATTTGGAGAAGATGTTGGATTTCCAGGACCAGTGGAGGACGTTTGGCCTGTTGAGAAGGCTATGGGCATGGCAGGAAAAAGGTGGGAGGGCTGGAAAGAAACTCTAGAGACAGACCATTGGAGACTGTGTGCATGATCCATGCATCTGAGGTGGTGACTTCCCATTGGTGGTAGAACGATTGTAGCTTACCTCCAATGGGAGCCCGAGGCTACGAGTCACTTGCCTCGGCGAGAGTAACAGGAAGAGGCAGCTCGGAAGGGACGGCGGAAATTGGACTGACACGTACCTCGGTCCCGAAAGGAGGCCCGGTCCGATGCTGGCTGGTAAGAATATGATGGGGATCAATGGTAAGAGGAACTGCCAGTTCCTTGGTCACCCCGAAAGGGCTGCCTCAGATAAGGAGAGTATCTGCGATCTGAACGCCTGCCAGCGGAAGGCAAGACCTTCTTCTTGTCCCTGTTTTCCACAAGAACAAAGTCAAGGGAAGCGCCAAAGAGAGCAGGGCTTTTATAGGGAGCTGCAGTAAGGCGCCACTTCGATTTCAAGTCAGCTCTCCAATTGCGTAGCCAAAGCAAGCGACGGGAAGAAACAGTGGAGGCCAAGGCCCGAGAAGTGAACTTGGTGGCGTCAAGCGAAGCGTCCGCTGAATATTCGGCCGCTGCAACGAGCTTCGCCACATCCTGTTGAAGCCGAGCATTGTCCTGGGGCAATCTCTCCCTCAATTGCCATAGCCAAACTAGAGACGCTCTATTGAAAAAGGAGGCCGAGGTCGCCGCTCGAATGGCCCAGGCCAAAGCCTGGTGAGCCTTTCAAAAGGCCATCTCCGCCCTCTTATCTTCAAACTTTAAACCATCACCAACCTCTCCGACGAGCACCGAAGATGAAGTAAGGCCAGCCACTGGTTCATCTACAGATGGCAGTTGCAGTAATGCATCCAGTTCCGGAGCCGAACAATAGAGCTTCTTGTCAAAGGAATTCGGACCATTGAGTGAAGTGGGATGCTCCCACAGCTTCTGGATGACCTGAGCAAAGAGAGCTGGACAAGGTACAAAATCACAATCTGCTTTAGGCAAGAAAAACAAATTATCAAATTATGATAAAATATCAAATTATGAACAAGGACGGCTTAAACAAGCCTGGAAAGGCCAGCTTATCCGGTAACTCTTCCTCCTCTCCTGACAACTCACATGCTCCACCATCAGCTCACACGAATCAGAAGAAGGTGTATGATGCATCTGAGGCACATGCAACTGACATGGAACATTAGTGTTGTACTCAGGGGGAAGCATATATCCAGTCTGCTGTAAGTCAACCTGGAAAATATGGGAAATAGCTTGAGATACCAATGAATTAAAGTCCATGAACTGAGGAGGCACTGGACCTTCCTCAGCACGAAGGCCAGCAGCTGTAGGAGTAAAGGTGGCTTCTGGCACAGAACGAGTCTGTGGAGACACATGACTAGCTGCAACAGGAGTACAAGAATGTTCCCTAGGCAAGGGAGCTACATCTTGAGAAGCTGGAGCCCTCTCACAGGTAGAGTCCACGCTTTGGCCGCCCTCAGGGGAAGCCACTTGTCTGGATACACCCTGGGCCTCAGGGGCCTGCACAATAACTTCAGGCACAAGAGCATCCGGAGCATCCTTTTGGGCTTTAGAAAAAACTCGTTCTAAGGCATTGTGCCTCCTCAAGGCATATTTATCCGTGGCAGGCATAGACTTGGCTTTATGGGCCTTAGACTTTTTTCCTTTTGACCCTCTGGAAGAGGGGTTAGGGCTAGGGGATGGATCCTGCTCCAGATCAGAGGACAATTCCACATCAGACATATTTATAGATATAGATATATATATTTACAATTGCGTCCCACTTTTATTTTTTTATTTTTAAAAAAATCCAATGTGTAGAAGAGATGTATATACAAAAGAGTCACAGTTTTCTTTTTTTCTATTATAAAATGTTTTGTAGGTTTTTTTCCTTTTTTTTTAAAATAGAACAAGGAGTTATAGAATCAATTGGATGGAAATAGAGAAATATATACAAATGAACTGCAGCCAACTCTCCCCTTTCTTCTTCTTCTCTCTCTTTTTTCTTTTATATATAGAAAAATATCACAACAACGAAGTAGAAAAAAAGGTCGGCCAAGTACTTCCCTTTCCAAAGCACAGATGCTGGAACCTGGAGCAGAATGATGATCAGGTAAACCGGACAGCGTCCCAACCTGGAAATGGAGCTTAGCAAAGATGAGGCTCCACTGGAAACAACTTGTGAAGAAAAAGGGCGCCAACCCAAGCAAAAAGGCGTGCCAAAATGGCGGCTGCAAACCTCTCCGCTCTTCTCCAGACGAGGCGCCCAGCCAAATTTCACAATGAAAGGAAGCCGGGATCCCGCAGCCTCCGCGAGGTGCTTCCCGCTTGAAATACAGCAAAACAGAAAGTATGCCAGCCGGCAGGGACTTTTACGGCCGCTTAGAACGCCGGAGAGGACTGCGGGGCGAGACTACATAGCTGAGCCAGCCCTGCTGTGCCCACGGCCAACAATTAACAAGCAATCGGCTCCCGGCAAGTCAGCCGAAGCTAACTGCCGAAAAAAACGCGAGGCGATCGGAGCCCCGAAACGCCTACTCACGAGCCTAGCCGATAATGGAATGATCTCCCATGATGCGCAGTCCTCCCAAATTAAAAGAAATAATATTTCCAAAATTTTAAAATGAAAATAAAATCAAATTAGAAAAACGTTGTAGAGAAAAGGCACTCAAGTGTGAAACCATCAACTGAGCGAAAAAGACTGGTGAGAAACAGGAAGGACAGCGTGACCAGCTACAGAGGAAATGATTGGCACTCAGTACAGCCTATCAACATGTGAAGCTACCCATCCAGAGGAATGTCTGAGCAGCAAGTCAGGAAATTCTGCCTTTTGCAATTGACTGATGATAACTTTATCAATGTCAGTGGTACTTGCTTTGGGATAGTAATAATACCTACTACTATTGGTACTACCTTTGTTCTCTTTTGCCACAGTCATTCTAAGTTTATATTTTTGTGATTTTCTCCAGGTCTTTCTCTTATTCTGCTGTCTCCAAGTACTGCAACATCCACTATCCAGACTTTTTTGTCTTTCTTCTCAACAATTGTAACGTCTGGGGTATTATGGAGCAGATAAGCCTCAGAGCACATTAGTTTCTTTGTTTTCTATTACTTTTTCTACTTTGGGGTCCCAGCAGTTCTTGCTTGCAGACAAATAGTATTTCTTGCAGATCTTCCAATCCATCATTATTGCTATTTTGTCATGCCATTGTTTGTAGTCAATCTGTGTGATCTTCTTGCAGCAGCTAACTAGGTGGTCCACAGCTCCTTCAGGTTCTTTGCAGTGGCGGCATTTGCTGTCTTTTGCCATCTTCTCAATTCTGGCTTTCTGTGCATTTAATCTTAAGGCTTGGCTTCTGCAGCCAGAATTAGCCCCTCTGTCTCTTTATTCAGCTTTACTGCTCTTGGCCATTGCCAGGTCTTCTTGTTATCTGCTTTACCTACTAGGTTTTTCGTATACTTTGCAACACAGGCCTCGACTTACAACAGTTCATTTAGTGATCATTTGAAGTTACTGAAAAAGTGACTTATGACCATTTTTCAAACTCATGACAGTTGCAGTATCTCTATGGTCATGATTTACATTCAGATGCTTGACAATTGGTTCATATTTATGATGGTTGTAAGCAGTGGTGAAATGTAAAATTTGTTACTACCGGTTCTGTGGGCGTGGCTTGGTGGGGAGTAATGTGACTGGGTGGGCGTGGCCAATTATTTTTTTTTAGTTTTAAAATCATTTTTTCTACCTCTTCGACCGAAGAGGTTGTAGAAAACAATCCTTTTAAAAGGCTCTGACAATCCCAGCTGAGCCACATAATCATCAGAGGCCTTTTTTTTTTACTTTTAAAAGCATTTGTAGAAAAAATGCTTTTAAAAGTAAAAAAAAAGCCTCCAATGATCACGCGGCTCAGTTAGGCATGGGGGCAGGCAGGGATTTTTGCTACCGGTTCTCCAAACCACCCACCGCCATCGCTACTGGATCGGGCGATCCAGTCCGAACTGGGAGCATTTCACCCCTGGTTGTAAGTGTGCCAGGGCCACGTGATCATATTTTGTGACCTTTTGACAACCAAAGTCAATGGGGAAACTAGATTCACTTAATAACATGTTACTAATTTAACAACTGCAGTGATTTAGCACAGTTAAAACTGTGGTGGAAAAAGTTGTAAAATGGGGCAAAACTCACTTAAATAATTTCTTAGCAACATAAATTCTGGGCTCAATTGTGATCGTAAGTCGAGGACTACCTGTACTTTGCACTTTCTTTTCCATTTTCCATTTGGTCTTTTTTGTAGGCCATTGTGGCCTCTCCGTAAGCCTTCATGGTCCATTAGCAACAGCGCATCTTCTTCATGGCCTTCCGATATTCTCCCAAAGCCCTTTGTTCTTCTTCAACTGTCTGATGTACTTGCAACATCCCACGCCCACCTATTTTCCTAGGTAAGTAGAGTCTGTCAACATCGCTTGAAGGATGAAGGGCATGATTCATTGTCATTATTTTTTCTGGTTTTCCTATCCAGGGCTTTTCGTTCTGCTTGACTTCAGTCCATTATTCCAGTTATGTATCTAATGACTAGAACTGCCTCTGTATTAATTGTCTTAATGATATTTCCTCCACTGACTTTAGACTTTAAAATCTCTCTCATCACTCTCATGATATATTCACTTCCAACCTTCTTCTTGACTGCCGTGTGCAATTACAAGGTAATTGGTCTGTAGTTGCCTGGTGCGGCCCCCTTTTTTTTTTTGAATCTTTCATTATCAGGTAGGTTTTGCCAGGTGTTAACCAATCTTCAATTGCATCTGCTTGCAGTATGTTGTTAAACTGCTTGGCAATGAGTGGGTGTAGACCAGTCGAATGTTTCAACCAAAAACTATGCACTTCATCTTCACCTGGCGCTGACTAATTCTTTATCTTTCTTACCTTTTTTCCACCATTTCTGCTGTTATTCCAAGTTCACTTCATACTTATTTTATTGTTGTCTACCTCCTTTATCCAAGCTACATTTTTGCTGTATGTTTTTGGATTGTTTCTTCTTGTCAAGTGTTGATTGGTTCATTGTAGTCTCTCCATTGATGGCAAAGTGGTGGAAACATTTCTGATTTAACCGAAATTGGTGATTCTGCCTATAATGGGCAATTTGAGCTTTGTATTTGCTGATCTTCTTGGCTATAGCTATTATTTGCAACTTTATTATTTCCAGAGCTTCCTTAAATATTGATCAGGTATTCTTTGGTCTTCTTGTTCTTCAGCTTCTTTTATTCATCTGTTCTAGCTTGCTTGCATTTGATCTTAGCATGCTGATCTTATTTCCCAGTCAAATCTTCGATTTTGGTGGTGCTCTGTTTGATTTTTTTCCTTCTTTGTTGAATTTGCATCCCAGATATTCAGATATAACTGCAGCCATGCTGTAAATTAGTTGGTTTGTTTCTTGAAGTGAGCTAGGATTTATATTTGATATTACAGTATTGGCATCTTTCAATGCTTGTGCTAGCTGTTTCTTCAATGCAAGCAACCTTATTCAGTTATTTTTGTGCTGTCCTCAGTACTCAGTCATTCTTTGTTTCAATTCTTTTACTTCTTTAGAGGTCTTTGTTCTTTTTGAGATGGCATAGGAGAGTGGGTATTGGTATTGGGAATGAAAATAATTCAATAAGTATGCTGGCTTCCTCTGCCGCTGACTCCCCCTGGTTTGCATCTACAATCTGAGCTCCTTCTGGCAAGGCTTTGATTTCTTTGCAGTATCTTTGTATCTCTGCAGTTCTACTAGTCTACCAGTTCTACCAAGTCAATACTTTATTCGATAGTATACATCAACATTGATCTACTAGCCTCTGTTCTGTTCTTTCTGATTCTGGATGTTGTTCTTTCCAGAACTGTTACATTCTTTTTCTTCTCGTTGGACTTGCTTTGTAATTATGGTTTGTCACACAGATGTTTGGACTGGATTTGGCATTTTCATCTACCTATGATGTTGGTGTTATAGGCGGTAAAGATGTAAGCTGTTCCAAATAAAGCTGCCTTTGGCAACTGATTGATGGTGAATTTGTCAGTGCCACCAGTGTTCAAGTGATGCTCAAATTGTTTGGGGATTATTATTAGGTTTTAGTATCAATATTGTTTTTAAGAATCTTTTGCAAATGTCATCAAACTGGAACAGGATCCCAAAAAAGTGTATCAAATAAATATTTATATAAAAATAACATACCCACATATTTTTAATTCCTCTTATTTGATTTATCAGCTTTGTTTACTCTGGAAATGAAATTTTTGGAAAATGACTATTAATTTCAATGGCTATATATAATATTTTCTACTCTCATTCTGAATATGTTATCTTCCTGAAAATATATTCCTTCACTCTTAAATACAGAAATCTAGACATAATTGGTCACACTTTGCTCTTTATGTCTTCTCTTATTTCAGAGAAGACAGAAAAGAACTTGGCATGCAATTTTAGGGACCAAGACTGAACAAATCATGTCTGTCTGCTGCAATTAAAAAACAAAATCCCTAAACAAAAGAAAATGAGAGAGGATTTAGCACATTCACTGAAAAGATTTAGCAATAAAATTTTTAGCTTCTAAACAGCAAATACAACGTTGAGACTCAGTGTCTACCAACAACTTTCTTAAAA
This sequence comes from Ptyas mucosa, assembly GCA_012654045.1. NCBI lineage: Eukaryota > Metazoa > Chordata > Lepidosauria > Squamata > Colubridae > Ptyas > Ptyas mucosa. Next base: position 10,478,351 of record WNWU01000035.1, read on the forward strand.
AGCCCATTTCAATACACACATCATTCAATCTTTATCAGAAAATTACAGTTTAGTTGCTTTTACAAGAGTTAATCCTAAATAATTATTCTATCTTAAGAAGTATTAGTGAAGTACAATGCCTACAGCCACATTTCTAATTTGGCCCTTTTTTTTCATTCTAGCCCAATCATGCCACGTACAACGTTTTTAGCAGCTTCAGACATGAAAGAGATTGTTGGAAAGGGCAAACTGTCCATACAATACTAATCACAGATACACTCTTTATCCTACCTCGTCATTAATACTCCCTGAAATTTACTTGGCAAGAAAAATTCCTTATCCAACAGAATTTGGAAATGTTAATCAGAGTGTCTAGCCAAACAGTGATGTACTTTCCCATACCCATCATTCCTCAAAGGTGGCACAGCAACAAATCCTCTTATCTAATATATAATTTGGAAATATTATTCAGAAGAGATAGTCAGACGCTTATTAGCATATCATATCACGAACAATTCGTTCCAGAAGTAGAATGACAAGAAACAACAGCTTCTGTTTTGAATTTAACAGTAATTTTAGATGCAGTTCAGTGGTGAGAAAAGTAAGGTCTTGGACTAAGAAAAATCAAATGCACAGGTGTAGAATAGGTGGTACCTGGCTCAACAATAGTAACTGAGGGAGACCTTGGAGTCCTAATGGACAATCACTTAATCACTTAAATATGAGACAGCAGTGTGCTGCAGCTGCCAAAAAAGCCAATGAAGTCTTAGGCTGCATCAACAGACGGATTATTATTATTTAGAAAATATATATTGCCACCTACTTGCACATGGCAATTCACGGCGGCTTTAAAGGATACAGGTAGTCCTTGACTTACAATCACAATTGAGCCCCAAAATTTCTGTTGCTAAATAAGACATTTGTTAAGTGAGATTTGGCCCATTTTATGACCTTTCTTGCCACAGTTGTTAAGTGAATCATTGCAATTGTTAAGTAACACAGTTGTTAAGTGAACCTGGCTTTCCCATTGACTTTTCCTGTGAGAAGGTCGCAAAAGGGGTTCACATGACCCTGGGATGCTGCAGCCTTCATAAATATGAGCCTCCAATTTTTAATCACATGCCCCTGGGGATGCTCCAATTGAAAAATGTTTCTATGTCCCTTTTTTCAGTGCTGCTGTAACTTCGAATAGTCACTAAATGAACAGGGGTCTCCAAACTTGGCAACTGTAAGCCTGGAGGACTTCAACTCTGCAAAGCTGGCTAGGGAATTCTGGGAGTTGAAGTCCTCCAGGCTTACAGTGGCCAAGGTTGGAGACCACTGACCTATAGAATCAGGTTCATGTAAACTGTTAGTACCACTTTATGCTGCACTGGTAACACTTGGAATATTGCATCTAGATTTGGTGACTATGGCACAGAAAAAATGTTGAGACTCTAGAAAGAATGCAGAGAAGAGCAACAAAGATAATAAAGGGCCTGGAAGCTAAAAGTATGATGAACAGTTGAGGGAATTGAGTACATTTAGCCTAATGAAGAGAAGGATTGGGGTGGCATGATAGCTGTCTTCTGGTACTTGAGGGGCTGTCACAGAGATGAGAGGGTCAACCTATCTTCCAAAGCATCTGAGGGCAGGGCAAGAAGTAGAGTGGAAGAGTATAAAAGTGAGAACCAACCTAGAACTAAGGAGAAACTTCCTGACAGTGAAAACAATTAATCAGTGCAACCACTTGCCTCCAGAAGTTGTGGGTGCTCCATCACTGAAGGCTTTTAAGAAGAGATTGGACAGCCATTTGTCTGGAATGGAATAGGGTCTCTTACACCATTCCAGACCTCTGAGGGGTGTGTGAGTGAGTGTGTGTGTGTGTGTGTGTGTGTGTGATAGAAGACTTCCAAGGCCCTTTCCATCGCTATGATTCTATTGTGAAACTACATTCTTCATTCATAAAATTACAGTGAAAGCACAAGACAGGACTCCCAAAAACTTATTTTATTTTTGCAAGCGTCCTGAGACGCTGTTCTTAAGACCATTTTCTTACCTCCATGAAATATATTAAGAATGGCCTAATTTCAAAGTTTTTTTAGAAACAACTTCAGGAATTTTGAATAGCTGAAAGTCAGTTTATTTATACAACTCGCCTTCTCTTCTCTACAACTGCTCCCTGCAACCATGCACCACTTCCATGCCTGGCCATAGCCAAATATACTTTTCCATTGCTCCTCTGCCTTCCAATGACTCTATCCAAAACTCATCTACTCCTGAACACTATATGCCAAATACACACATTATTTAGCATAATTACTATGAGAGCCAGTTTGGTGTATGCTTAAGGCATCAGGCCAGAAATTGTGAAACCATGACTTCTAGTCCTGCCTTGGGCAAGATGCCAGCTGGGGGACCTTGGGCCAGTCACTCTCTCCCAGCCCCAGGAAAGAAGCAATGGCAAACCACTTCTGAAAAATCTTGCCAAGAAAACTGCAGCGACTTGTCTAGAGTATCTGAGAATCAGACAGGATTGAACGGAAGAAAAAAAATCTTCCTCAACAAATATATTAGTGTGTCTGCCCAAATGACATCCAGGTCAATAATTTTGTCTCAGCAGCAGTAAAACTCTTTAAGGCAAAGATATTAAGCTTGATAGGGCACCGTTCTGCCAGCATCGGGACCTGAGGACGCTAACCCTAGTTCAGGCCAGATTTATAAGAAGGATGCCATAAAAGTTAACAACAACCCTCCAATTCTCACCAAAGCTACGGGTAATATTCAATAGGTGTAGCACAAAGACCCAGACAGATGATTAATGAGAATAATTCTAGAATGAGATGTTTTAAATTGAAATAATCTTCAGGCTAGAGGTTTTGCTATTACAGGTAGTCCTAGAATTACAATAGTGACCATTCAAAGTTACAACAGCACTTTAAAAAATAACTCATGACCATTTTTCACACTTATGACCGTGGCAGCATAACCCAACTGAGTGGCCCTGATCTGCCTGCCAGATAAGCCTGCAAATCACAGCCTAGCTAGCTGCCCCTGCCCCCCCACTGTCCCAACCTGCCTCCCCTACTCCCTTCCCCGCACCCCAGACATGTTTGCCTGCCTTCCACGTGGCCTTCCTGCTGTCCCTGTGGCCAGCTTGCGGGCAGGCAAGCAGAAGGCCACGTGGAAGGCAGGCAACCATGTCAGGACCGCGGGCTGCGGGGAAGGGAGCTAGCAGCCTACTCCCTTCCCCGCAGCCCTGCCATGCATGCCTGCCTTCCCCGCGGCCTTCCCGGCGGTCCCCCATGCCCGCTTGCCTTCCGAGGTCAGCGCCCAGCCAGGCCCAGCCAGTGGGTAGGTGGATGGATGGATGGCCCTTGGTGGAAATGCAGATGCTGCACTGGGGCTGAGAGGGGTGGCAGTGGCAGCGCTCCAGGAGGGCAGGCGGATGTCCAGGAGCTGCTGCAAATGCGCACATGGGCAGCACTGGAGCACCGCTGTGATGGCACCATTCGCTTTCTTTCTTCTCCCACTACAAAATGAAAGTGAACGGCGGCGGTGGTGCTTCAGGAGGGCAGGTGGACATCTGCAGCCAGGGGGGAGGGAGAGTGCAATAGCCGCGATCCCTCCCAAGCGCAGCACACAGAGGCAGGGGGCAAGGAGGCCCCAGCATGCCTGTTGCTGGGGAGGCACGGCGATCGTTCGGACGGGGGGCTGGCCCTCGGCGGGGGCTGCATCAGCCTCTCTGCCTGTACCATGTCCGCTCCAGCCGGCTGCACAACTACAACTGCGGCGACCTGGTCTTTGCCAAGATGAAGGACTACCCACACTGGCCTGGCCAGATAAGCGCCGCTGCCCAGGGCGAAGGGAAAGCACTGCGGGCTCCGTGATGGCGCAGCTGGGCCTGGCCCTCTCCCTGTGTAGGCAGCTGCTGCCCAGCTGGCCGCCGGGGGCTTCCACACCTCTCACTCCATTTCTTCACTGGTGGGAAGTGGGTGCCACGGCCAAGCCTCCTTCCTCCGGAGAGCCAGACTCCAGGGGCCGAGTTCCTGGAGTGGTGCTGGCGGTCGGCTGGGCCAATCTGCAGAGAGCAAGCAGGTGGCCGGGTGGGAAGCCAGTGGGCTGCTTCGGAGCCCCAAGCCCCACAGAGCTGGCACAGGAGGCACGTGGGCCCAGGTGGAAGATAGCCCTTTCTGAGGCATCCCCTTACCCTCTTTTGATTGCCCGGCAAGTGGGGGATTCTGCCTTTGCAGAATCGGGGTGGGCAGTTTGTACAAAGGATTGGCGGGGGCCAATGCACAGCCTCCAGGATAGAGAGCAGGCCAGGAGAAGGCTCCGGGGTTCACTTGGGCAGTCAAGCCAGATGACAAAGGGAAACTCAAAGCATTGGGGGCTTCAGAAGGGCAGAATGTGCTTCAGAATGTGCAGCACCGGGATGTCCGCCTGCCCTTCCGGAGCACTGCGCCCCCTCAGCCCCAGCACACTGGTTGTGTCTCCACCAAGGGCCAGCTGCCGTCAGCCTTACCAACATGCTGGCTAAGTTGGGATGATGGGCATGCTGAATACGCCAATGGAGGATCTACAAGGTAAGGCTGAGGCTGGCGGCGGGGAGGGAGATCTGCTGTGCTCAGCCGAGGAGCCGCCTTGGGGGGACATGGCGAGGCTTGCGCGCCTTTTGGGCCTGGCGAGCTCAGCTTCCACAGGGCCTTTGGGTGACTGCTGTCCGCTTGCCTTCCCCTCTGCCTCGGGTCTCGCTGCCCGCATCCAACCCATGACGGGGGACTTGCCGGGCCAAGCCACCCACTCTCCCAGTGCACTTTCTTCCTTCTCCTGCCATCGAAAGAAAGAGAGAAAGAGAAAGACAGAAAGAGGAAGGAAGGAAGGAAGAGAGAGAGAGAAAAGAAAGAGTGAGAGGCAAGAAAGAAAAAGAAAAAGAAAAAGAAAAAGAAAAAGAGAGAGAGAGGAAGGAAGGGAGAGAGAGAGAGAGAGAGAAAAAAAAAGAAGAAGAGGAAGGAAGAACCACAAATCTTGGCACAAGACGTGGCTTCAGAAGACACAATTTAGGGCTGGAAGGGATCTCGGAGGTCATCTAGTCCAACGCCCTGCTGCAGCAGGAAACCTTACATCGTTTGGATTATTTTGGTGCCTCTAACAGAGAGGAAAATTGCCAGAAAGGAGGAGTTTACTAGGACAAGGCTGCTATGCAGAGGAAGGCAGAGATAATCCTTGATTTATGACAACTGTACCCAAAATTTTGGTTGCTAAGCAAGCGTGTTGTTAAGTGAGTTTCACCACATTTTACTCAATCTGTGACATTTCCTGGCTCTAACAGTGAGTGAGGTGAGTGACATCAAGTTGGCCATGCCCACTCGGACATGTGACCACCAAGCCACGCCCACGAAGCCATGCCCACAGAACCAGTAGGGAAAATTTTTCAATTTCACCACTGATGCAGAGCCCTATCTGCTGGCATGCGTGCCATCGCCCCAGATCAGATCTCCGTGGCATTTCTTTTGTGAGCTTCTGTTTCCCGGCAAATGACAAAACAGAAGCTCACAAAAGAAAAAGATCTTACCTCTTGCTGCGCTGCCAGTGTTGGGAAGCCCCGCCTCCTGCTGGCCAGCTGGTCTTTGGGTCTCTGCTGTGCATGCACACATGTCCACACATGTGCATGTTTGTGCATGTCTATGCGCATGTCTGCACATGTGCACATGAGCACACACATTTCAGTTTGGACATGTGCATGCAGTTTGGGCACTCGGTGTCTAAAAGGTTCAGCTGGCGGGAAGCATGCACGCATGCACGGCGGAGCTGATCTGGGGCAACAGCTTGCGTGCCCACGCGTACCATAGGTTCGCCATCATGATTAATATTGATGGTTGATTAATATTTAGAGCCGAGATGGCGCTGTGGTTAGAGTATGGCACTGCAGGGTACTTCAGCTGACTGTTGGTACAGTTGGCAGTTCAAATCTCACCGGCTCAATGTTGACTCAGCCTTCCAAGGTCGGTAAAATGAGGACCCAGATTGTTGGGGGCAATATGCTGACTCTGTAAACTGCTTAGAGAAGACTGTAAAAGCAGTATGAAGCGGTATTTATTTATTTATTAGTCTCATTTTTATGCTGCCCAACTCCCGAGGGACTCTGGGCGGCTAACAACAAAGAATAAAACAATGCGAACAATATTCCTTACGAAAGTTTAAAAAGAAACATTAAAACCCATACACTTAGGTATATAAATTTAAGTGCTATTGCTATTTAAATTATAACATTATTGATGGTATGAAGCTGTCTTTGTTACCAAAGATACCCCTCCAAAATTATTATACAAAAATTAAGTAGTCATTTGTATTTTCCAGTCTCTAATTTATGTTTTTATATAATATATCACCACACCATCTAAGGCTCCACCTAAATTCTCTTCAGTAAAGAACTATAACTACTATGTTGCCTCTAAATGAAAAGGCAAACTTTACCCAGGAATTTCCAGTGTAACACCTGAGATTTAAAAAGGTGAGCTCCTTTAAGCAGAAAAACATCTTTATCTGAATTTTAAAAAGAATATTTTATGTGACTATCACAGTTGGTTTTTTTATCACCAGATGTTGGAATTGTACCCTTGTTCTATCCATGTTTCTAAGCTCTGGATTATAAATTACGAATGCAGATTTTTTTCCCCCACCCACTACATACTCAAACATAAGAAATGCCCTATTTTATCCCACCAAAAAATAGGCCAGATGGAACTTTTTATTAAAATTGCTACATACTTTGCCATGTATAAAATGTTTATTTGGATGCATTTTGTTAGCCTCACCCAAGTAAAACATTATCAGAAATACCAGTACTTCTTCCTGGCCTGTACATTTTTCATGCCTGTTTCATTCCTGTGTAATTATGCACCTTTCTTACTGGAGTGTTTGCAAAATGAAAGATGCTATTTCAGGATGTTTTGAATGTTTTACACAAATGCTTCTGGTGAAACATTTAACATTCAAAAGTGAGCGATACTCCCAAAGCACCAAATTATCCCTTCATCTCAAAGCTCTCCTTAAAGCTAAGCAAATTCAGTTAACACTCTTTCAAACCGAAGACAAACAAGTGGTTACCTAATCAAAAAGGGCAGAGTCCACATTTAAACCAACGAAAAGGGCAACCGTGAATCACAGTGTTATTCCAAATACAGCCTTTCCATGGTTTTACAGACGTATAAAAAAAAAGGAGGGAAGAAGAAAAGCAAGGTGGACAATTATATCAGGTAAAGCCTCTTAATATGTTCGGCTCAGGAATAAATTACTGCATTTCTAGAGCCAGGTATTATTTCTTAAAAGCATTCCTATTTGATATAATAGGAACATGTGGCAGTTCAAATTAAAAGCAATCCTGAATTATGCCCCTAAAAACACATAAATAGAACTTCAATTACACAGCAGCAGTTACTGCCCTTGGGGTAGCCACGGGTCAAAAATGCACAAACAGAAATGGCAAAAGGTGTACCAGGGCTCAAAACCCATATGGTTTCTCCCGTTAGGGAGGGAAACAGTTAATACTGGGTCCCGAATGGGTGATGTATGTAGCTTTAAGAATGTGGTTTGCTATTACTCCCTGCAGGGATGCTGCGAGTCACAATGGCTCTTGCTATTGAAGTAGATAAAAAAAATACTACAAGAATCTTTAATCATGCTGATTATATAGGCAAAAAAGTTTTTTTTAAAGTTCGAATCTTTAATCTCCACTCTTTCTGTAGTTTATGCATAGCTCAAAACACTGCTTTGAGAAATTAAACTATTTAATGTCTGCACTGTGCAGAGCTGTAATAAATGTAACCCGTTTTTGTCCAACACAGATATAGTTAGGACAGAATATATATGTGTATAGCCACTTGCTTTACCCACAAGGCAGAGAAAATTTTCCCCTCCCAGCAACCATGTAAGTACCCAGGCTAAAAATTACAGGTTGTCCTTATTTAATGACTATCTTGTATAAGCGACTGTTTGCAGTTATAACAGTGATGAAAAAGGAACTTTGTGACCAAGCCTCACACTAACAATCTTTGCAAGTTTGTAAAGCAAAGTTGAAGGAAGCTCATAAACATGGTTACATTTTGCTCAGCAACCACTTCACTTAACAGCTGAGTTGCCAGTCCCAATTGTGATTGCTAAATGAGGTAGTAACTGGCCCCCAATTATCAGCAGTTGGTCCAAATTTCTTGAACAAGAATCCTTATAAGGTAAACAAAAGCACCCGCATCAAGCCAGGATTTGAGGTATCCTTCTTTCCTAATTACATTATCACAGTGGAGCTGGACAAAGACGATCCAGATTACATCCATTCTCAACCACAGAAACTCACTACGAGATTAATAAATCTCTCCATCATGGTTTAACCAGTGGGGATACCTCTAAACTCTCAGCAGGCTTAACCAGAAGCTTTATTGGGGCTTAGAAACTCACAGGACCCTCATTAATACTAAGGGACCACAAAGTGAGTCTGGAAAGTTAAAAAAAAAAGAGGGGGGATCATTTCATTTCATTTATTTATTTGTCAAGCATATATAACATAACAGATAAAAGTATAAACATGATTTGAATGCATGAAAAGACGACGAGTAAAAAGGGACAGGGAAGGCAGGCACTTTGGTGGCTTACGGAAATCCTTTTAATCCTGGGAAGAAAGCACCGGGAGACCATTTGCTGAAGAAAAAAACTGAGGCGCACCTGAAGCCCCCAAAATAGTTAAAGTGAAATATGCAAACTGCAATCCTGCTTAGTTATACACAGCCCACCTGATGCTGGCAGGAGGCGCCCACCTGGCCAACAGGGGATGATGGGAGTTGGAAGCCAAGATTTGGGGGGGGGGGGAGAAGGAGGCAAAGTTGGGGAAAGCAGTGTGTCTCCTGGGGAGGGGGGGGGCTCTATCTAAACCTTCCTCCCCCCCAGGATTCATTCCTTATTTGAAAGCGAAAGATCCATTAAATGAAAAGAAAATTAAGACAGTTAAGAAGTTGCGGAGAAATAAATCCAGCCATGGACAATACAAATAAGACGCACGGGGGGGGGAGCGGGGGGGGCGCCACCTGCTGGGAAGGGGCGTGGCCAGCGGCCGGTCTCCCTGCCCCGCGCATGCGCACGCGCTGTCCCCTCCCCCCCTCCCCCGGCATCCAGCTACCTGAAGGGAAGCCTCCTCACCTGGCGGGGGAGGGGCGCCGCCTCAGGGCGCGCGGCGGGGCTGCTGCCCTTCCTTCTCCTCGTCGCCCCGCCGCCCGCCTGTTCGCCCGGCCAGCCCACCCAGGCAAGCCCCGCTCGCTCCGGCCCGGGCAACGTGGCCACTGCCGCCGCCGCCGCCGCTGGTGCCAGCGAGTTTCCGGGCAGCGGGAAAAGGAGCCGAGCCGCGAGCGCGTCGAAACCAGCAGAGGGCGGAGAAAGGGCGGAGGGGGAGGGGCTGCTGCGCCGCGCCTGAAGTGGCCCTGGTGGGCGGGGCCAGGGATTGGGTGGGTCCTCCTGACTCCGCCCCCTCCATCCATCCATCCCTTCTCTTTTATTCTTCCTTTTTTCCTTCTCTTTCTTTCCTTTTCCTTCCTTTTTTCTTTTCTTCCTTCCTTCCCTCTTCTCTTTCTTTCCTTTTCCTTCCTTTTTTCTTTTCTTGCATTTATTTATTAAATTTATATGCCGCCCATCTCACTGCCGAGCAACTCTCCTACGAACAACTGTTGTCAGTCCTGGAAGTTAGGATTCCTTATGTCTTTCCATATTTGTTGACTTTTGGCCCGCTGGGTTAGGATATGATTCAATGTACTGTGGAAATTCAGAAAAAGAGCCCATTTAATCATCAGAATGTCATAAGTGGATGCCCATAAGTCTATAAAGTAAATTTGCCTTAATTCTTGTTCCATGGTATCACATTTGTCCTGAGTATTATTTATTATTTATGAAATAAATGGCTATGCCATATAGATCAGGAGTGTCAAACTCAAGGCCCGGGGAACGGATCCGGCCCACCCAGGGGCTTAGATCAGGCCTGCAGGGCCGCCCTGGAAACAGTGAAGGACTGGACCGCAATGCCTCTGCCAACGAAAACGGTGCTCGGGAGGACCGCACCCTGTCAGAGGGTTGCAGGACGAGAGCCTGTTTTCTCTGGCAAAGCACTCGGGCCACCACAGGCGCCCCCGACACGAGTGACATTGGGCTGGCCACACCCACTCCGGCCCCCTGAGGTCAAACACAACCCTGATGCATTGTGAATGAAATTGAGTTTGACACCCCTGATATAGAATATGCAGGAATTAATAGTAATACTTTAGCAGTAGAAGAATTTCCAGAATTTTTCCACAAAAGCCTTCCAACCTGGGGGGGGGTGTCCATATGAGGCACCCCAGTAATAAATTAAAGGAACTCTTAGAGTCTTCTCAATTCTGGTTGTAAGTCAAGGACAACCTGTATAGAAGAAGCTCTACTCTAAGTTGCGGAATATACAAGTTGTACAATATAGTTATATTGTACAACTTGTATATTCCGCAACTTAAGTGAATCTGGCTTCCCCATTGACTTTGTTTGTCAAAAGGTCACAAAAGGGGATCGCATGACCCCAGAACACTGCAACCGTCACAAACACATACGAGTTGCTAAGTGTCTGGATTTTGATCACATGACTGTGAGGATGCTGCAAAGGTCATAACTCTGAAAAACAGTCATAAGTCACTTTTTTCAGTGCTGTGGTAACTTAGAACGATTACTGAATGAACTGTTGGTCCCAGTTGCGGTTGTAAGTCAAAGGCTACCTGTAATTATCTTTAAAGGAAAGGGTCATTCTACAAAAGTCTACAAATGCAGACATGAGAAGTAGAAGAAAAGATGGAGGCACCAATTATTAGGAATGCAAGAAATAAGACAAGTTATATCAGGAGAACATCTGAGGCTCTTCTCTAGAAAAATGCATGGAAGCCATCAACAGATTCTACGTATTTTTCCAGATTCCTCTTCTTCAGGACTCTCCACTGGTTCTACTTGCACAGAAGGGCCTCTGGTTGAGCATGACATAGTCTGATGCTCATCCCTGGCCCTTGGTAAAGGCAACTGTTTGCTTTCCCTGTTTGCTTCCCCCCTACCAGCATAAGCCATGACAACCAGTTGGATATCCATCCTGCTCCTTTGGCTCCTGATCAGTCATGGGTTGCTACCAGTTCGCACCGGATCGGTCGAATCAGTAGCAGCGGTGGCGGGAGGCTCCACCTGGACACTTCTGCGCATGCGCAGAAGTGACGCACGAGCACATGCGCATGAGCAAACCAGTAGTGACGGGATTTGGAACTCGCCCCTGCTCCTGATGTTACTGTAGACCTATTCCCACCTGTCCCAATCCTTGGCCATAGATTTGGAGGTCTTCCACTTTCTGGCCAAAATAGTTGGATCTCACCCACTGGGCTAAAAACTCACCTCTACTTTTATTGCCAATCCATGTTTGAAAGAGAGATCTTCTGCAGTCAGTTCTCCAACAGAAATCAAAGGAAAGCGATAAAGGGACTGCTTTGCTCCCTCTTCTCTTCACATCCCCTGGGAGTAAAAGAATGGTAGGTGGAGAAAAACAGTCCCAGTTCCCCTGGTATTGAAAAGACCCCTTCCCCTCCTCTCCAGAAGGACCACTTGGGACCACAAGGAAACCAGCTCTCCTGGCCCTTTATTACAATTGTGGAACTGACACCCGAACCTTTGGTGAGGATGACTGAGACCCTTTCTTCATTTTTGTTCCACTTCAGGTTTGTTTTCTGTGCCATTCGAACAACCGAATGACAGAAATGAAAGGGACCTTGGAGGCCCTCTAGTACAAGGCCCTCTACCATTCCAGACAATTGATCTCTTCTGAAGAACCTCCAGTGTTGGAGCACCCACAACTTCTGGAGGCAAGCAGTTCCACTGGTTAATTGTCCTCACTGTTAGGAAGTTTCTCCTCAATTCCATATGGCTTCTCTTCTTGATTAGTTTCCATGCATTGCTTCTTGTCCTGCCTTCAGGTTCTTTGGAGAACAGGTCAACCCCCTCTTCTTTGTGGCAACCCCTCAAATATTGGAAGATGGCTATCATGTCAGCCTTACTTCTTCTTTTCATTAAACTAGATATACCCAGTTCTTGTAACCAGGTTTTACCCCTAATCATCAGTCCCCTAATCATCTTTGTTGCTCTTCTCTGCACTCTTTCTAGAATCCCAACATCTTTTTTGTGTTGTGGGGACCAAAATTGGATGCAGTATTCCAAGTGTGGCCTTACCAAAGCCTTATAAATTGGTAGTCACATGATCTTGATGCTATCCCGCTGTTGATGAAGCCTAGGACTGCCTTGTGCTGTTTGGGGGGTTTTTTTTGGTGGTGGTGGTTTGTTCTGAATTATTTTCAGAATTGTTTGTAATTGTTATCAATTATAAACCACCCAGATTTGCTGAAAGTCCGGCAGCATATAAATTTAATAAATTATTATTATTATTGTTGTTATGATTGTCATTATTGTTATTATTAACCATCGCACACTCAGCCAGATGTTCAGACTGGGTTTGGTGTTTTTGTCTACCTATCGAGTCCTTACCAAGGACCTGGGATAGGCAGATCTGGGTGTTTGACGGTGTTACAGATATCATCGCAGGATGGAAGCCATTCCAAGTAAAGCCGCCTTCTGCAATTGACTGATTTGTCAATGCCTATGGTGTTCAAGTGGTGCTCCAGTTGTTTTGGGATTGCACCCAAGGTGATGATGATGATGATGATGATAGATTTAATGTTCAGTTTGATTCACAGTCTGGGACTGGTAAGAGTTGTTAAAGTAACATCTGAGTATATAGGAATAAATGATCATCATCATCATCATCATCATCCCCCCCTGCCCTACTGTCAATAACTGGCCGCAGAAGAGATATTCTTTAGGCCAACTCTCTCCTGCCCCCAACCCTTTCTTGGGAACAAAACGTCTATTTTGCATCATTGCCTATGCAAAAGGAGAGTCCAAAATCCAGGCTTTGCTCCTTACCTTTGCACCAGCTTTCCACTGGTTAACAGCACTTCAGTGCTCACAATAGCAGAGTCATCCCCTGCCAGCGACTGATGGAACGCAATGATAAATGGAGCACGGCACATAGATATGTGCACGTATGTAAGTGTGTCACATGTACGCCGTTATCGAATATCCTGCATTGATTTTAACTAGAGCTGGCAGGGGAAATGGATATCAGGACAGCTATATTCTTATATGCTTTCTGTCAAATCCCTTTTTAGATATTAGGTCACTCTTAAGCAGTGGTGGGATTCAGCCACTTCGCACCTATTCAGGAGAACCGGTTGTTACCTTTCTAAGCAGTTCGGAGGACCGGTTGTGGGAAGAAATCATATTTTGTTTTGTTTTTTTCACTTTACAGGGCTAATCCTGTAAGAAAGGCAGGAAAGAAACATTCTGTTGTTTTTTCTAGCCTAACCTTTATTGCCTTGCTTACAGAAACTGCTTCTCTGGTTAACCCTTATTACATTGTAACGGCTAAGGCGAAGCGCCCATCAACGTGAGTGACGTTGAGTTGGCCACGCCCACACAACCACTGAGCCACGCCTACCCAGCTGGTCATTAGAGCAGAGAACCGGTTGTTAAATTATTCGAATCCCACCACTGCTCTTAGGTAGTCCTTAAAATGAATTATATGGGCAATTCAGATTTGATGGATAAACCCGATCTCTCACACGGAAGGGAGGTTGAAGAGATCGGTGTCTATCCACTTGCTTTTTATATGCCTCAGCGGCTTCCGCTAGCACTTTTATAGTGTTCTCCCTGGCCTTTCCTCAGCGACTCCATCCACTCAGTCAGGGTCATGGAGGAGGGGGGGTTCTCTGGGCAGTTCAGGCATGGGGACAAAGTCCATGCCCCTGGTGAAAGGGGTTAATCTGGTGCTGCAGTTCACTTAGTGACCATTCAAAGTTAGGACGATACTGAAAAAAGTGACTTATGACCATTTTTCACACTTACCATTGTAGCATCCACATGGTATGTAATCAAAATTCAGACTCTTGGCAACTGACTCATATTTATAATGGTTGCTTTGTCCCGGTGTCATTTGGTCCCCTTATATGATCTCCTGGCAAGAAAAGTCAATGGGGAAGACAGATTCACTTAACTAACCATCTTAACTAACTTAATAACTACAGTGATAACAACTGTAATAAGGAAGGTTATAAAATGGAGCAAAATTCACTTACAAATGTCTCACTTAGCAACAGAAATGTTGGGCACAATTGTGGTTGTAAGTCGAGGATTACCTGTAGCACTATTAATAACTTGGAAACTGGGAGATAGCATTAATGGATTTTTACTTCGGTATTTGTAGCCAACATAGATCTAAAGAGAGAAGTATCGCATGGACTGGGTAAATATTTACGTGAAATAAGTGTGTGTGAGCGATAACAGAATGGAATCTTGAAAAGCGCTGAATCCAGATGGATTTTATGAGCAATTCCTATAAAATATAAATCCATTTCTCAGACTATTTGCTCAAACATTTTAAAGTTCCTGCTTTTTGCCACACCTTATTCTGAGTCATTCAGGTGTGTCAGCAAACTATTTTGAGACACTTTCAGTTTGTACTTACTGTATCAGGTATTCAAATAAAGAATTGTGTTCTCTGGACCAACACAAGTAGCCTGTTGCGTTTTATCTTGCCAGTTGGAAAGGAGCAAACACTTTCATGGTGTGCAAATCATTCTCTCTTATTGAGATGGGGCACAGAGGATTGTGAGAGGTACTTTATTTCTTCTTACAAACAATTTTGTCTCAAAGAAAATGATGTTTATTCATTTGAATAAGAAGGGAGAGTTCAGTGGGCTTCTTGATGGCCGCACATTGTTATTTTCTACCACAGAGATAATAATTACAATGGCAACCTTATCTTGGGAAGGGCTGAACTGAATCTGCCCTCCCAAACTACTCCCCAGGAGTATTTGATTTACCAACAACCCAACTAATCTAATTAATTAATAACCTTTTGGTCAAATAATAACTTAAAAATAAATTGGGCTTTCTTTTGATAGGTAGCTATGATCCCATCATCAAAGATGAAAATGCTATATACATTATCTTCATGCTGGCATTTATATTTTCCTAAATTGGAAAATATCTCTTCTAAGAATAATATCTCCATGAGACCCAAGAAACCATAATTCCTTTTCCAGTGCTGCAGGGTCAACTTCAGGATGCAAAGTAGAACATAGAACATGGAATAACAGGGTTGAAAGGGAGACCTTGGAGGTCTTATAGTCCAACCCCCTGCTCAAGCAGGAGGCCTCTGCCATTCCAGACAAGTGGCTGTCCAATCTCATCTTAAAAATTTCTAATGATGGAGAACTACAACTTCTAGAGGCAAACTATTTCAATTAACAATTAACTAATTGTTCTCACAGTCAGGAAATTTTGCCTTAGTTCCAGGTTGGATCTCCCTCTGATAAGCTTCCGTCCATTATTTCTTGTCCTGCCCTCAGGTACTAGTTTGGAGAATAATTCCACCTTCTTCTCTGGGAGAAGTTCCGCCCTCAAGTAAAAGAGGAGGACCCGTCTTCAAAGCTGAGACTTGGTCTCACAGGGGAAGTGAAGTATAGTGGACATCGAGACCAAAACTCCTTTCTAGCTGTCATTGAAGTGAGTTGCTCATTCAGGGTTATCTGTGAAACTGTGGCAAGGCTAGCCTGACTTGGTGCTATGTGGTGTCAAGGGGAAAACATCTCCTAAAACAGAATAGAAATTATGACTATATTATATTCATGTACTGCTATTTGGGCCTCTGTGATTACTGCTTACATAGTACATTTTAAAGCAATAATGTACTACAGGTAGTCCTCAACTTACAACAGTTTGTTTACTGACTGTTCAAAGTTACAACGGCACTGAAAAGAATGACATGACTGTATTTCACACTTACTATCTTTGCGGCATCCCCATGGTCAAAATTAAGATGGTCGTAAGTCAAGGACTACCTGTATTGGTTTAAAACAAAGGAGACAAGAAGTGAATAAACTACGACCCAACTAAGTAATAATTCAACATAATATGCTTCGTTTATGTGATAATTATTTCCTTCTGTCAGATCCAATTACAATTTAATAGCCTATTTTTCTGGGAATTGCAATCAATGCTCTGAGGCCACATCCCATTCTGGAGCCTCAGGTTGTGCAATCTTGATCTACAGTAAATTTAAATAATCATCCTTCTCCATGCCAATCTATGAAGGAGAAGCCTCTTGCGTAATAAAAGCTAAATAGCAACGATATACACATTATAACTTTCTAAAGGTGTTTGGCAAGCATTATTAAACCTCCTAAATACAGGTAGTCTTCGACTTACAACCATAATTGTGCCCAAAATTTCTGTTGCTAAGGAAGACATTTGTAAAGTGAGTTTTACCCCATTTTATGACTTTTCTTTTGTTGGTAGTTAATCACTGCAGTTAATAAGTTAGTAACCCCGTTGTTAAGTGAATCTGCTTCCCCATCGACTTTGCTTGTGAGAAGGGCGCAAAAGGATCACATGACCTTGGGACACACCAACTGTCATCAATATGAACCACTTGCATTTTGGTCACATGACCATGGGGATGCTGCAAATGTGTGAAAACATTTCACATAAATGTGAAAACTGGTCAAAAGTAACTTTTTCCAGTGCTTTGAACAGACACTACGTCGAGCGGTGCTTGAAGAGCTGACACACTAAATGAACTGTTGTAAGTCGAAGTTTACCTGAATCAGATTCTGAGATAAAAGTTGGAGAGCATCCTCAGGACACTATTCTGAATTTCAGAGTTTAAGGAATCTGTCAGAAGGGAAGATAGGAAATATTTTATTGATTGTGGGTGTTGCCACATCACAGTAACAACTGCATTTTAAAAAAACTACAGCGTATTCATTTTTATTTTGAAATAACTTTAACCAAGTACTTACTTGTGTTTGTTTGTTTTTTAATTGAATAAATAATTTCCTCTCCAGGAGGGAGGATAAATCTGTCAAGTAGAACAGCAACACAATATCTAATCCAAGGTTTCTTCAACACAAAGATATTGCTGTTTATAGCTACATTTTTATGGCTAGAGACCTGCTATTTCCTGTGCATAATTGAGGGAAGAAATAATCTTTGCTGCTAAACATCTGGTAGAAACCCTATCATTAAAGCCTTCAAAGGGTCTGTGCTAAATGCCTTTATTCTTAACTTTGATAACATCTGGAGGGCAGAGACAAATATAATTGCTTTGCGGTTTTGAAAAGTACTGCTAGGAGGAGGAAAATGAATTTACGAGGTGTTCCTTATGAAGGGCTTGTAATGAAAACATACAGAAAGTTTTCATCTTGGGAAATTCATCTTCAGAATGTGAACTCGCCATCAGTTCAAAGTTATCTCTTCTTTTACACAACAAACAGAAAGGATTGCTTAGTGAAACGGAGGAAGTCTTCCAGATGGGTGAATCCAGTCCTTGGAGAAGTAATACAGTCAAAGAGAAGCAGGCTTTTAATTACTGTTACCTGTAGCAGTTTTCTTCTGCCTGTGGTTCTCCAGGTATGTTGGCACTGCAGCTTGTGGTATTTCAAGCAGGGTGATTGTAGGGCAGAACCGACCAGGAATTCTAGAAGTTGGATTCCTGGCACAAAGTCTAGAAGACAACACAGGTAGCTCATTTAGTGACTATTTGAAGTTAAAACGGCACTGAAAAAGTGACCCATGACCATTTTTCACACATATGACAGTTGCAGTATCCCCATGGTCACATAATTTACATTCAGATGCTTGACAACTGTTCATATTTATGATGGTTGCCGTGATCCCTTTTGCGATCTTCTGATAAGCAAAGTCAATAAGGGAAGCCAGATTCACTTAAACAACTGACTTATCAACTGCAGTGATTCACTTAGCAACTGTGGCAAAAAAGGTCGTACAATGGGGCAAAACTCACTTAACAAATGTCTCACTTAGCAACATAAATTATGGGCTCCGTTATGTTGAGTTGAGGACTACCTGTCCTTTAAGGCAGGGGTCTCCAACCTTGGCAACTTTAAGGCTTGTGGAGTTAAACTCCCAGAATTCCTCAGCCAGCTATGAGGAATTCTAACTGTGCTGTCTGGGGAATTCTGGGAGTTGAAGTCCACAAGCCTTAAAGTTACCAAGGTTGGAGACCCCTGTTTTAAAGTATTTGATCCATTATTTCTCTTTCGGACAGGAGTCTATTGTATACACGTAGTGAGTTGACTTATGACCTGTTCTTTAGTGACCATTCAAAGTTACAATGCACCTCCCCAGGACCTGGTTCTGAAGTTATGATGCTTGCCCGCCCCCCGCCCCCTCCGGGAGTCATGTGACCGTGTGTCAGGAGCTCAGCAACCAGCCTGCATTAAGGGCCGTTTGCAGTGTCCTGCAGTCATATGACCTCATTTTACAACATTTTGGCATATGTTTCCAATTTTGGCCCCTACCAAACACTATTTGCTTTAGGACAGTAGCATTCATTTTACAGCTCCAATGTTCAACCTACAACTGTGGTGTTCCCTTAACAACCGTTGCAAAAAAGGTCATACGATTGATTTGGTCACATGGGTGACCGGCTTTATGACCATTACAACCGACCTTGCTCTGTCTCTGACCCGCCCAACAATGAAAGGATGAGGCAATAAAATAGGCAGATCTCCATTTGTTTTGCAGAGAAGAATAAGCAGAGATAACTGGAGGAAAAAGGGAGAAATAGACTCACTTAGGTGAATTCTGTGCAGAGAAGAGCAACTAAGATGATTAAAGGCCTGAAGGCTAAAACATATGAAGAACGGTTGCAGAATTGGGGTTTGGCCACTCTAGGGAAAAGAAGGGCTGGGGGGAGGGATGTGATAGCAGGATTCCAGTATCTGAAGGCTTTGGAGAATAGGTTGACCTGACCTGCTCTTGTTTGTGATGGACAAAGAAGAGGGGGTCAACCTATTTTCCAAAGCACCAGAAGGCAGGACAAGAAACAATGGATAGAAACTAATCAAGGAGAGAATTAAGGAGAAACTTCCTAACAATTAACCAGTGGAACAGAAGTTGCCTCCAGAAGTTGTAGGTGTTCCATCACTGGAGGTTTTTAAGAAGATACTGGACAGCCACTTATCTGAAATGGCATAGGGTCTCCTGCTTGAGCAGGGGGTTGGATTAGAAGGCCTCCAAGCTCTATTTTGATTGATTGATTGATTGATTGATTGATTGATTGATTGAATTTCACCCTCTGAACCTCTCTGCCACTTTCATGTTTTCTCACAAGTGTTCTCATTCTTTTAACAATGTTCCTCTTCCCCAGGAGGCCACCCAGCTTTGAGACAGACTCTTCCACTGGTTCTCCAAGTGAGGATTCCTCCAGGAAGAATCATTCTGAGCCTGTTCTTAGTCCCCTCCGTCTTCCCAGGATTTAAGGAATGCCTCCGTCCTCTTGGTTTAAAATAAAATTATTTAATATACTGAATATCTGCTACAGTGGAAGTCCACTTGAAGTCTTAAAGTTCCCAAAGTTGGAGACCCCTGTCCTACAGGGTATTTCTGCTAATTGTGCCAGCTGGAAAATCCAGAGTGAATTTCCTCATTTAGAAGAGTAGAAGCGGAGAGCTTGGGCGCCCTCAGATGGACTTTCACAGCCTCTGCAGCTTAATATTCATAGGCTGCCAGTGAAAAAAACACAACACCCAACAGCCTTGTGCTGGGCCTTCGTGATGTATGCGTATTGACCCTTTTTTGGGAAGCATTGTAGAGGTCATCCTCGACTTGCAACCACAACTGAGCCCAAAATTTCTGTTGCCAACTGAGACATTCGTTATGTGAATTTTGCTCCATTTTACCACCTTTCTTGCCACAACTGTTAAGTGAATCGCTACAATTGTTAAGTTAGTAACACCATTGTTAAGTGACTGTGGCTTCCCCACTGACTTTGCTTGCCAGAAGGTCACAAAAGGGGATCACATGACCCCGGGACACAGCAACTGTCATAAATATGAAACAGCTGCCAAGCATGTGAGCATAGAGATGCTGTAAAGTGTGAAAAACAGTGATTAGCCACATTTTTCAGTACCATTGTAACTACAAACGGTCACTAAATGAACTATTGTAAGTCAAGGACTACCTGTATAGAAATACTACTCCTATCATTATATTAACAAAATGAAACTCCAAAGCCAATACAGGTAATCCTCGACTTTGGACCACAATTGAACCAAATATTTCTGTTGCTAAGTGAGAAATTTGTTAGGTGAGTTTTGCCCTGTTTTTTCCCCAAACGTTTTTTTGTTTTGCATTATGAACATTTTACTTCATAGGGTAATATTGACATACAGGTTAGTCCTCAACTTACAATCACAATTGGGATCAGAATTTCTGTTGCTAAGCAAGATGGTCGTGTTGTGCCTGATTTTATGACTTTTTTTTACCATGGTTGTTAACTGAATCACTGCAGTACAGGTAGTTCTCAACTTATGACTACAATAGAGCCCCTTGCTAAGCTAGACAGTTGTTAAGTGAGTTGTGTTTCATTTTATGACCTTTTAATGCCACAGTTAAGCTAGTAACAGGACTTTGCTTGTCAGAAGGTCGCAAAAGGTGATCACGTGACCCTGGGACATTGTATCATAAGTACGTGCCATTTGCCAAGTGGTTGAATTTTGATCACATGACCACGGGGATGCTGCAGTGGTCATAAGTGTGAAAAATGGTCATAAGTCATTTTTTTCAGTGCCGTTGTAACTTTGGACAATCACTAAACAAATGGTTGAAGTAAAGAACTACCTGTATTAAGATGTCATCTAAAGAATATATTGTAGTCATAATCAGAGATTTTTCAAGAATAAAACACTTTTGAAATTATAAAAATACTTCCCTTCTTTCAACATTTATTAGAATAAAGCAGTAATTATTGCAAATGCAAACAATTAAAGTACATATTCTGGCTTTTAGTTTACTTATAGTATCAATATGTCTTCAATATTTTTGTCCTTTTTAGTTCAGGAGATTCTGCTTAGTGAAATCTTAAGCATAACCTACAATGGGCTAAAATTTGGCAATAGGATAAAGTTGCAATTTGGAACATGACAGAGCTCCGTAGGTGTGCATGCACATGTACCCAGACACACCCTCACCCACCGACTTACACATAAACCCACTCTTCTGTGGAGTGCCAGTCAGTTCCCCAATGTTTACCTAGATGATTTCCCAATGTCTGAGCCTGTTTGATCTTCTGTGGTGAAGAGAGGCCTCCCACTTTGAGGGCAGCTGGAGCCAGTTGGAGGGGAGACCCTCTTTTCCCACCCTTCCTTTGACAGACTCTTCCTGAGGCTCGAGGCTGCCCTCTGTTTACATCTTCCCAATTCTGGGAGAGACGTGAATATCAAACAGGTCTGAAGTCTTTTGATGTGGCCAAGGGATGCTATCAGTCGAGTGGTGGGGGGGTGGGGGGTGGATCTTGGTGGTGTTTCCTGGGTCTGTGCCTGCTCACCAGCCCTCCAGATCTTCAAACAATGGGTGTTGAAGCTGGCATTCTGTGCAAGCCTGTGGAGCGGTGTGTGAGCGTGTTTGTGCGTTAGAAACAGGCTGGTGAGAGAAGAGCCTGCTTCCCGGTATCTCTGCAGCTCCAGCCTGTTTCGGAATGAGGCCTCCGGGAACTTCCTGTTTGAAAACCACAAGCGCCGTTTGGTCAAAGCTTCAAGGAGACTTGATGGAAGCAAGGGACGGGGACAGGGACAGTAACAGAGTTGGAAGGGACCTTGGAGGTCACCGCAGGATCAAAGCCACCTCTTGCTCACGAATTCCTCTGGATGAGGGGAAGACGTAAAAGGAATTATGGAACATTTTCTTCCCAAAATATTCACTTTAGAAAAAGGCACAGCCAAAGAATGTTGTTTTGTTTTTTTCTAGAGCAACCCCCACAAATATTCTGAAGTGTATTGCACCATATACCGTACAGGCAGTCCTTGACTTGCAATAGTTCATTTAGTGACCATTTCAGAGTTACAGCAGCACTGAAAAAATTGACTTATGGCTATTTTTCACAAAACCATTGCAACATCCCCACGGTCATATGATCAAAATTCAGATGCTTGGTAATTGACCCATATTTATGACGGTCACAATGTTCCAGGCTCCTGTGATCATCTTTTGTGACCTTCTTACAAGCAAAGTCAATGGGGAAGACAGATTCACTTAACTGCGTGATTCACTTACCAACGGCACTAATTCAATTAACAAGCATAGTAAGAAAGGTTGTAAAAGTGGGCTCAACTCACTTAATCCCTTTACTTAGCAATGGAAATTTTGGCTCAATTGTGGTCCTAAATCAAGGACTATCTGTTCCCTGTCTTTTCATTTTTATATCAACACCCCCCACCCCCACCCCCATGAGTTCCAACCTTCTCTGCTGGCATTTGATTCCAGGTGCTGGCTATGCAGCTATCTTGCCTTACCTCAGATGGGCCAAAGATGGAATCTGCAAGCATTAGTAACAAGCTGTAGCAATGAAAAGTTAAACATTGATTTCAGCAACAATTATAAGTTCATTTTACAAGAGACACAGCAGTTGAATTCACGATTGGAAGATCAATAACATAACCATTGAGCAAAAGAAGTCTTATTAATATTTTTATTGGTTTTTAATCTTCCTTAGTTCTAATGCAGGGCTCTCCAAACTGGGCAACTTTAACACTTGATGACTTCAAATACCAGAATTCCTCAGCCCGCTGGGAGTTGAAGTCCACAAGACTTAAAGTTGCCCAGTTTGGAGACCCCTGTTCTAATGGTTAAGGCATCAGGCTAGAAAGAGGGAGACCATGAATTCCAGTCCTGCTTTAGGCACGAAGTTAGCTGTGGGAGACCTTGGGCCAGTCACTCTCTCTCAGCCCCAGGAAGGAAGCAATGGCAAATCACTTCTGAAAAACCTTGCCAAGAAAACTGCAGCAACTTGTCTAGAGCAGTGGTCACCAACTGGTGGTCTGTGGACCAATGGTGGTCCGCGAGAAAATTATGGTGGTCCGCAGAAAAATTATTTGCATTTTTAATATTGCACTAAATCAGGGATCCTCAAACGATGGACCCTGGGACGGATACATGCAATGAAGGTTTGTGTTGCTGCAGGCAGTCTCCCCCTTTGGGGTCTTCTTGTCCAGGTCGGAGGGGGGCAGAAATTCTGACTTGGGGTCTGCTTCAGCCACCTGGTGCGGGGCTTTGGGCGAAGGCTGGAGGGAAGAGCCGCTGGTGGCTAAGAGCCGGAGGACCTTGTTCCAGTGGAACTGGCTGACCATCTGAGCCCACTGAGCCTCCAGGTGCCGGTACCTGGCCTTGCACTCCTGCAGGTCTTCCCTCTGCTTGGAAAGCCTGTGCTCCTAGTCCTCAGTGAGGTGCTTGTGCTGAGCCTCCTTCTCAGCCAGATCCAATTTGAACTAAGCTGTTTTGCTAACTCTTTCTCATGGTGGCTGCTTAGCTTCAACAACTGCTTCCTGTTGGGGCCCTAAGGAGCCTGGGCAGGGAGGCGAGGAGTTGGCCACACCCACCCAGTCACATGACCACCTAGCCATGCCCACCCAGCCGGTCATTAGGCAGATCATATTAGTGGTCCGCAGGATTTAAAATTATGAATTTAGTGGTCCCTGTGGTCCAAAAGGTTGGTGACCCCTGGTCTAGAGAGTCTCTGAGAATCGGACAGGATTGAACCAAAGAAAAAAAATCTTCCTCAACAAATATATTAGTGTGTCTTCCCAAATGACATCCAGGTCAATAATTTTGTCTCAGCGGCAGTAAAACTCTTTAAGGCAAAGATATTAAGCTTTATAGGGCACCGTTCTGCCAGCATTGGGGCCTGAGGACACTAACACTACTTCAGGCCAGATTTATAAGAAGGATGCCATAAAAGTTAACAACCCCCCTCCAATTCTCACCAAAGCTACGGGTGATATTCAATAGGTGCAGCACAGAGACCCAGACAGATGATTAATGAGATCTTCTGAGGATAGTTAAGTGAAGAAGGACTGTGTTGTATCAATTCTAGAACAATATGTTTTTAATTGAAGTAGTCCTCCAGCCTAGAGGTTTTGTTCCTTTTATTTTTTTTTAAAGAGTAGCCTACCCTGGTATCTTCTGCCCTCTGTTGGTAGTAAATTACTTTCTAAACTTATTTCCAAACCATTGGAGCTAATGACCCTATCTTTCTGATCCCAGCAAGCATGGGGCTGTGTTCATTCATTCATTCATTTTAATTCTGCCTTTATTATTAGCATAAATAATTCAAGGCAGCGAACAAATATTATACTCCTTCCTACCCCCCATATCAACAATCCTGTGAGGTGGGCTAGGTGGCTCAAAATCATCCAGTCAGTTTTCTGCTTAAAGCAGGACTAGAACTCACCACCTCCTAGTGATTGGCCCAAAGTCACCCAGCCAGCTTTCGTGCCTAAGGTGGAACTAGAACTCACCATCTCTTGATTTCTAGCCTATTGCCTTAACCACTAAACCAAATTAGCTCTTTAGATCAAACTATCAAACTAGCACTAAATCAATGTGGGAGGATAGTAGTATCTCTGGTACAAAACAAAGAGACATTGCTTGTTAAGCACTCTTCATCCTGTTCCTACTGACTTTGATGCCTGCAACAGTAACTCCTGCCCATTTTCAATCGTAAGTCCATCAAATGGAGATGACGTCATCCTTTGGAGGAGCATTCCTGGTGTCCACAGTCCCTTCTGAGCCAGATCTTTCATGCTGAAGATGATCCTTCTAAGTGCAGGGTTCCAAAAGATGAATAGCTTGTAACAACACCAGGTTGGGGTAGGTTCAAAAGTGATCCAGAACTTTGAAACTCACCTAATCCTGTACTTTAGGGAGAAACGGAAATCTGAAATAAATGATATATAGATAGTTCGTGACTTACGACCACAATTGGGACCAGAATTTCCACAGTTAATCATCCACATTTTGATCACATGATCATGGGGGGCACTGCAACGGTCATAAGTATGAAAAGCAGCCATAAGCCATTTTTTCAGTGCTGTTGTAACTTCAAAGGGTCACTAAATGAATGGTTGTAAGTCAAGAACTATCTGTAGAGTATCAGGGAAATGTTGGGTTGAAAAAGGAAGTTAAGAGGTCTAAAAATGGAGAAGCAGAGCATCCTGTGGTTCAAAAATGATACCTCCAGCAACAAAGTGAGTTGGTAAATGGTGGTTTTTCTCTTGAAATCAGACGGTGCTTCAAGGTTGCCCTCCTGTTTTTTGTCATTTTCTACAAAAGACAAGTGAATTGGATCCAATTGATTTGTCTATCATGGACCAACTTAGACCAATTATGGTGTAAGATAAAAGAGTCAAGGTGGCGCAGTGGTTAGAGTGCTGTACTGCAGCTACTTCAGTTGACTGCTAATTCAGCAGATCAGCGGATCAAATCTCACCGGCTCAAGGTTGACTCAGTCTTCCATCCTCCCAAGGTGGGTAAAATGAGGACCCAGATTGTTAGGGGGCAATGTGCTATTTAGGTTACTGTCTTTGGTGTAAGCCGCCCAGAGTCCTCGGAGAGTGGGCGGCATAGAAATATGACTAATAAAATAAAATAAAATAAAATAAATAAAATAAAATAAAATAAAGATGCCCATGGGCTTGTTTGACTTGCTCCCAAGAACTCATGTCGAAAGAGAGATTGGTACTCAGTTACCAAGGACACATTTGGAGATGTTCACTTGCCCTGAGGTAGCTTTACCGCCTGCTTTACCAAACACAGAAGCTCTAAGATGATCCTCACAAAAACACATGGAATAATTTCTTGGAATCTCATTATCCTCAAATAAAGGATGGATTGAAGAACCCTAAGTGAACTCTGCCTAACTCAGAGCAACAAAGAGACAACTAAAGTTTACATCTGATAGCCCTCGAGATTTCACCAAGCGAAGGCGCATGAGGTTGTGCCACCTTCCTTATGCCAGCACCCAGTGAACTCAACTAAATGCAGGGTGGAGATGTGACATTTGGAAAATCGTGACTTCGTGGCACGTATCTTGTTTTGCAAGCTTTGAGAGAGCTATAGGAAGAAGAACTGCTGTCACTAATGGCAACCACACAACCCTAGAAATGTCAAGAACAGATCATGGTTGTCCATGAAGACTAGCACGGTGGGGGGGGGAGGGGGTGTTGTCCTGCAGTGAGATTTTGCCATCAAAATTTCCATCAATTTGGTAGTTTTATTTTCTTGCTTTATCCTTGCCAAAGAACCGAACGGGATTTGCAAACTCGCTCTTCACCGCAGTGTTTCTCAACCTTGGCCATTGGAAGACGTCTGGACTTCAACTCCTTCAATCTGTCTGTCCATTTAAGATTTTTCTGATCAATGAATTCTCCAGCAATGGAAAGAGCCATCTGCCCAAGGCTGTGGGGAAGCAGAAGCAGGATTTTCCCTTATGGGGAAATTACAGCCTAAATCATCAGGGGGAGGGGAAAAAAATAATTATTGCTCAAAAGTCTCTCTCCTGGCAAATTTATTTCACTGGATTTTTTTTTTAAAAAAAACAGCCTTGAGGAATAGAGAATAGGAACTAACTAGTTCTGACAGTTTAAGCTGCTGCCTTTCAGGTGCAATGAGAACAGAGGTCATCTCTCTTTGGCTAAAGCAGAGGTCCCCAAACTTGGCCGCTTTAAGACTTGTGGACTTCAACTCCCAGAATTCTCCAGCCAGCTGTGCTGGCTGGAGAATTCTGGG
>WNWU01000035.1:10505441-10596097 GCA_012654045.1 Ptyas mucosa
TCAACTCCCAGAATTCTCCAGCCAGCTGTGCTGGCTGGAGAATTCTGGGAGTTGAAGTCCACAAGTCTTAAAGCGGCCAAGTTTGGGGACCTCTGGGCTAAAGCATTTATTTAACTTTCACCATTAAACCACCAGCTCTTTCACCCTTCTGAAAGTGCCTCTCTTCAGGAATTTCAGGTTGTTCCTAGTTCCTGGGTCCTTACAGTACATATTGCAATAATAAACTTTACACACATTTTCAAAAGTCACAGTATTCACATCCGTAACTCTTCCTTCAATTTCCCAACCTTGGTTTAATTAATTGAATTTAATATTCAGAAAGGAAGGAATCAGAATGAAAGAGAAAGACCCAAGACAAGTAGTCCTCGACTTATGACCACAATTGAGCCCAAAATTTCTGTTAAGTGATACAGTTGTTAAGTGAGTTTGGTCCCATTTTATGACATTTCCCGCCACAGTTGTTAAGCGAATCACTGCAGTTGTTAGTAACAATGTTGTAAAGTGATTCCAGCTTCCCCATTGATTTTGCTTGTCAGAAGGTCGCAAAAGGTAATTCACATGATCCCGGGACACAGCAACTGTCATAAATACGAAGCAGTTGTCAAGCCCTTGAATTGTGATCAAATGACCACGGGAATGCTGCAATTGTCATAAGTGTAAAAAATGGTTGTAAGTCTCTTTTTTCAGTGCCATTGTAACTTTGAACAGTCACTAAATGAACTGTTGTAAGTCAAGGACACCTGCATAAGTCACATTTTCAATGCTGTTGTAACTTCAAATGATGACTAAACAAATGGTTGTAAGTTGTGGACTCCCTATAGCTAAGAACTGGAAGAGGTGACATTAGTGGTAATTGTTATGGCAATTCTTATTATAGGCTTTCTGTCTTCCCCATCCAGCCTGCTGCAACTTTCCTACTGGGGAAAGAAATTCTTCAATTGGTCATAAAAAGCTCAGCTTTTTTGGAAATGCTTCTCTCTAAATTTGGGATTTGTGAGTCCTTGGAGACCTTTGGCCAAAGCTCCCACGGAGGCCACTTTTTCATTCCATCAGTGGCCTCCAAACAGAGCCAGAGGGGTGGGGGAAGCAACCAGGGCCGTGTTACCCTCTTACTCTGTGCATATATCCCGTTCGAATGGACGTAGAAAGAGGTTTAGCTGCCCTTCAAAAGTGTCACTAAAATTCTTGGTTCCTCCATAAGACAGAATCAGGGAGGGAGGCAAAAATGTTGAATGGAAACTATGATGAATGCTTGGTGAAAGCAGCTGTGGGGCCAGAATGTCTCAAAAACAGCAGAGGCAGAAAATAGAAGTGCCATTTCGTCTCCTTCCAGATGTGGTTTCATTTAATATAAATCTATATTATTTATTTATAAATGTAATGTCTTGAAAAATGCCTGAGCAGATAGACAAGTCAGTTAAAGAAAGAATTTATGTTATGCCAATAAATAATGTTCTGTTCTGTTCTGTTCTGTTCTGTTCTGTTCTGTTCTGTTCTGTTCTGTTCTGTTCTGTTCTTTCTAACAATCTAAGTCAGGGGGTCCGAAAACTGTTCAGCTCAGCAACCTCTTCATGAAGTTTCAGACTGTTCATCGACACACACGCCCCCCAAGCATTTATTATATGAAAATAATTTAATAAATACTACTTTAACTAATAGCACTATGAATAATAATAGTAGCAAAAACAATAAGATCAACTTCATGGACAGTTCCCAAAAGACCACTTTGGGGGACCCTGATATAAGTTGGTTGTTTTTCAATTATTTTTAATTAATGTTGTATAAATATTATTTATGTCAATAATATTATTAATAATAATATTAATATTATTAATAATAACATTGCTCCATTCCACTCCATTCCTGGTTTGTTATCTAGGATAAGCCCAAACCTTCCCTTTCAGTTATCTCCCACTTGCCAGCAGGTGTCCTGGTGGATTTATAGAGAGCAAAATGATTTGGCTGGGAAAATAGACCCGGCAGTAATTGATCCTGGCCTCAGTTCAAGTTGACTTTGAAGCACAGATGAAAAGAGAAA
Organism: Ptyas mucosa; assembly: GCA_012654045.1. Classification (NCBI taxonomy): domain Eukaryota; kingdom Metazoa; phylum Chordata; class Lepidosauria; order Squamata; family Colubridae; genus Ptyas; species Ptyas mucosa. The sequence goes on from WNWU01000035.1 coordinate 10,507,480, forward strand.
ATGATCTGAAGTTCCCTGCTAGTGACGGCTTTCCACTCCTAGTGAGAGGCTGGGTTCATCCTTGCAAGAAGCTGCTTTATCCATTTATATAAGTGGTTCTTTATCCATGGCTTATTTTGAGTGAAGCACAATCAGCTGGCTTTACACCAGGGGTGAAATCCAGCAGGTTCTGACAGGTTCTGGAGAACTGGTAACGGAAATTTTGAGTAGTTTGGAGAATCGGCAAATACCACCTCTGGCTGGCAATTTGGAAATGGAGATTTTGCAATATCCTTCCCCCAGGAGTGGGGAGGGAATGGGGATTTTGCAGTATCCTTCCCCTGCCATGCCCACCAAGCCAAGCCATGCCCACCAAACCACACCACACCCACCAAGCCATGCCCACAGAACCGGTAGTAAAAAAAAATTGGATTTCACCACTGCTTTATACACTATCCTAAGCCAAGCCAACCACCTGGATCTTGCAGTCCTTTGGAGTTGGGCAGCCAATCAATTGACATGAATAAATAAATGAATCATCCATATTGAAACCAGTCCACAGAATCAGTTATGTTTTTTAATACTCATCAATTGTCACTGGTTTACTAATAGGATAAATGCACCACTACACCAGTAGTCCTTAATTAACCATGGTAATTAGGACCAGAAAGATGAATAAGATGGGTAGCTAATAAATTTAATAAAATAAATAAATTAGTACTTGATTGAGATTCAAATCAATCAAGAGTCAAAATATGCATTCTGAATTCAAATGCAGCAGCAGCAGGAGGAGGAGGAGGAGGAGGAGGAGGAGGAGGAGGAGGAGGAGATGGTGGTTTTGGTAACGAGTATGCAGTGGATGAAGAAGCAAATTAACAGATCAACAGAGTTGGAAGGAACCTTGTAAGTCATCTAGCCCAAGCAGGAGACCCTACACCATTTCTCATAGATGGCAGTCCAGTCTCTTCTTGAAAGCTTCCAGTGATGGAGCTCCCACAACTTCTGGAGGCAGCTTCTGTTCTATTGGTTGATTGTTCTACTGTCAGAAAATTCCTCCTCATTTCTAGGTTGAATTTCTCCTTGTTCAGTTTCCATCCATTATTCCTTGTCTGGCCTTCGGGTGCCTTGGAAAACAGGTTGATTCTGTTGTAGCGTGGGAATAACGAGAGGCACAAGCAAGCTAGTGACAACAGCTCTTTAATACAGGGTGATACTTCAGCAAAAACTCAGGGCAGCAGCCCTCCTTATATACACTTCAAGTAATAACTGTCAACCAATCACAGAACCCCAAACATTTGAAACTCCCGCTCAAATTAGATATATACATAACACCCCTCCATTCCCAGAAAGCACTTACACTACTTATTTACCTATTTACACACAAAGTCTCGCAGGTGACCAGGGCGTGTTCTCACTCGGGTCGATCTGCGCAGTTCAGTTGTTGGGGAGGCGTCGAGCCGGTCGGAGGGTCTGTCTGTCTCTCCCGGCTCCGCCAATGGAACCTCCTGGATTTCTTCGGAGGCGTGGTTTTCCCTGACTGGGAGTGTCGGCTCTTCAGGGCAACGCTGGAGCCAGGATTTGTCAGATAAGTATTCCCGCCTGTTCGGGCTTGAGATAGCTGTTTTGGAGAAACTGTTAAAGTCAGGTTCAAACTTTTTTGGATTTTCCCAGACCTCGCTATCTATCCGCTTCCTTAGCTGGTCTATGTGTCATTTCCAGATCGTGCCTTGTCCTATGTCTACCATGTATGATTTAGGGCCGGTGATTCCTAAGATTGTTCCCGGTACCCACAATGGTCCGCTGGCATAATTTCTCGCCAGTACCGGTGCCCCAATTTGGAATTGCCGTAGGCCAATTCCCTCTCCCTTGAATTTCTCGTGGGAGTAGTTGGGATGGAGTCTATCTAAGACACATCTCAGCTTCCTACCCATTAATAGTTCAGCAGGGCTGCGTCCGGTGGTCGGGCATGGTGTGGCATGTTGAATTGCCAGGAATTGATCTATTCTGGCCTGCAAATCCCCATTATCTAATCTAGATAATGCTTCTTTGGCCGTTCTCACGAATCTCTCTACAAGGCCATTCGAAGCCGGATGAAAAGGGGCTGATAATGCATGCCTAATTCCTAATTCGGCTAGATAGCCCTCAAACTGAGTTGCTGTAAATTGGGGCCCATTATCAGACACCAGGGTGTCCAGTAACCCATGTCTAGCAAAGAGTTTCCTGAGGGCCTTGATAACCGCTTCAGCCGTGGTAGAAGACATTAGGATAATTTCTAGCCATTTGGAAAATGCATCAACAACAATTAAGAATGTTTGCCCATGGAATGGCCCAGCGAAATCGATATGGATCCTCCCCCATGGTGCCTTTGGTTTCTCCCACTCTCAAACAGGTGCTACTGGGGGGTCGGGCTGGGACTCCTGGCAGGGCCTGCACTTCCCTACCCACTCAGAAATGTCAGAATCCAATTTTGGCCACCAAACATAGCTTCTCGCTAGGCCCTTCATTCTGACAATACCGGGATGTCCCACATGCAATAAATCCAAAACACGCGTGCGTAACCTTGAAGGAATAACCACTCTATCACCCCACAATAAACACCCCCCTTGCATAGACAGTTCATTCTTTTTGTTGAAAAACGTCTGAAATTCCTCACAGTCCACCTTGGAAGGCCACCCCCGCAATACCCAGCCCAATACAGTGCGAAGGACAGTATCCTTTGCAGAAGCTCACACAACCTCGCAAGAGGAGATCGGTCCCAAAGACATAACATCCAGTAATAAAACAGGGGCCTCTGGAGTCGGATCTTCCAGAATGTCAGGTAGGGGGCAGTGGCTAAGGACGTCAGCATGGCCTAAAGTCCATCCGGGTCTGTGGATTAGCCGGTACAAGTAGGCCGACAAGAAAATCGCCCACCTCGTCATTCGAGGAGACAGGGCACTGGGGGTGGGCCTGTCCCCTGCGAAAAGTCCTAATAGTGGCCTGTGATCCATGATCAGTTCAAATGTCCGGCCAAATAAATAATCATGGAATTTTTTCACTCCCGCAACAGCAGCCAAGGCCTCCCTGTCCAGTTGACTATAATTGCGCTCTGCACTGGACAGGGTGCGAGAGTAGTACGCTATAGGCGCCTCTAGCCCATTCGGCAGTCTATGGCTCAAAACGGCGCCAACTCCAAACGGGGATGCATCACACACAAGTAGAAGTGGCAGTTCTGTGTTGTATTGAATGAGGAAACTGTCCTCAGATAAAAGAGTCTTAACAGCATTAAAAGCGGCAGATTCCGCTTTGCCCCACCCAAGGAACGTTTTTTCCTAGCAGTCTGTGCAAGGGATCGGCCACGGTGGCCTTACCCTTGAGGAACATAGCATAGAAGTTCAACAACCCCAAAAATGCTTGAAGCTCAGTTTTTGACTTAGGTGTGGGGGCGCTTCTAATGGCTCTCACTTTACTTTCTGTAGGGTGTATGCCATTTCCATCAATCCTGTACCCCAGGAATTCAATTGAGGGAACAGCTATCATGCATTTCTTTTTTTTAAGTCTGAGTCCTGCCTCTCTGAATTTCAATAGGACTTGTCTGACTCTATCTCCCAGTTGCGTTTCAGTCGACGCGCTAATTGGTACGTCATCAAAATACGGTACTACACCCGGAAGTCCCTGCAGTAGGCGCTCCATGGTGCTTTGGAATAAGCCCGGGGCCACGCTAACCCTGAACTGGAGTCTGGTGCATTTAAACGCACCCCTGTGGGTTACTATCGTTTGGGCTTCTGCAGTTGCATCGTCGACCGGCAATTGTTGATATGCTTGCGCTAAGTCTAGTTTTGCGAATATTTTGCCAGGCCCCAGGGAGTGTAGTAGATGATGCACAATCGGCACGGGATAGGCTCTCTGCTGCAACGCCTAGTTAATCGTGCACTTATAGTCAGCGCAAATTCTTATAGACCCATCTGCTTTAAGTGGGGTAACTATTGGGGTCTCCCATTTTGCGTGATCAACCGGAACCAATACCCCTTGTTTAATTAATTTGTCCAGTTCCGCATCGATCTTTGGCTTTAATGCCAATGGCACTCGTGTAGCCTTTAAATGGATCTGAGCCACGTTGGGGTCTAAATTAAAAGAAATGGGGGTCCCCACGTACTTGCCTAACTCCTGTCCGAAAACGTCCCGGAACTCAAACAAGAGGCTGTCTTTCAGCAATGAGTTGTTCATGCTGTGGACGCCAGTGAAACCCATGCCTAGGGCTCGGAACCACGATAGGCCCAGGAGACTCGGTAGTGGATTCCTCACGATCGTTAGAGGAAGTTTTCTCTGGATGTCGCCGTAGATGACTCGGAATGTACCGATGCCTTCTACTGGAACCCGGTTCTTCTGGTAGTTGAGTAGACGAACCCTTTGTCGCGTTAGTTGAGACCGTTGGAAGTTGGGCAGGAGGGTCTTGAGTGTTGACCATGACATAATGGATAGGGCAGATCCGGTGTCGATTTCCATCTCGCATGGTCTCCCTTCTATTCCAACCGTCGTGTAGACTTTTTCTTTCACCGAAGTGCTGGCTTGGGCAATGGTGGTGTTGAACGCGTCTCGTTTTTGATTTTCGCGCCACTTTTTTGCGCCTCCCTCTCGGATTGGCGGCTTCGAGCGTGCCGATTCTGATTGGCTTTGGTGGTCACGTGGTTGATAATTTCTCGGAATTATAGCTCTACAGACTCGCGTCAAGTGGCCCTTCTTTTCACAACGCCTGCAAACGGCGTCTCGGTATTTACAGTATTGTCTCTCATGATTTCCGCCACAGCTAGAGCAGATTCCACGGCGGCTGTTTGGCTCTTTCTTTTTCTTTTCTGTGTGGAAGACGTCCTCATCTGACTCTTCCTCAGTGCTGGTTCTTACTTCTTCCTGATGCACCGGCGTCGATTTAGGAGCGTCTTTCGAGGTCGTCGGGCATTGCAGAGCCTCGGCAGCCTTCGTAGATGCTTCGTGTGCCCTGGCTTCGTCTAGGGCTCTCGCCAGCGTTAGATCTGGCTTCGCAAGAAGCCTTCTCTGCAGTCTCGTGTCTCTAACGCCACATATTAATTGCTCGAGAAGTGCGTCATCCAGGTCCCGATGGTCGCAGTGTGTGGCGGCTTTGCGGAGGCTGGCGACGTACGCGCTGATCGTTTCCCCTTCATTTTGTACACGTTGTCTGAAGGCATAACATTGTACAAATTTAGACGGTACCGGTGCGTAGTGATTCTTGAGGTTGGCTTGGAGCACGTCCCACGGAACGGTTTGGACGGGGGTTGGCTCACATAGAGATTCAGCCATCTCGAACACGTCTGGCCCGCAGTGGCTTAGAAATAGGGCTCTCTTCCGATTTGCCGAGAGTCCCTGCATTTCACAGGCTTCGAGGGAGCACTCGAACCTGGTCATGTACGATGCCCATTTCTCACGTTTGGGTCGAAGGGCTTGGGCGGTACATAGGCAGCCATCGTGTGCCTTTGGTCGTCCGCGTCGTCACCCTGGCTGAATTCTGAGCTCTTTTTGGTATGCTTCTTGTGGCCTCAATCCCACCTTCGTCGCCAACGTTGTAGCACGGGAATAATGAGAGGCACAAGCAAGCTAGTGACAACAGCTCTTTAATACAGGGTGATACTTCAGCAAAAACTCAGGGCAGCAGCCCTCCTTATATACACTTCAAGTAATAACTGTCAACCAATCACAGAACCCCAAACATTTAAAACTCCCGCTCAAATTAGATATATACATAACAGATTCCCTCCTCTCTGTGACAGCCCTTCAAATATTGGAAGATGCTCTCATGTCTCCCCTGGTTCTTCTCTTCACTAGACCAAATCCTGCAACCGTTCCTGCAACCGTCATTTAGTCTCCAGTCCCCTAATCATCTTGGTTGCTCTTCGCTTCTTTTAAAAAGCATTTTTAAGCAAAAAAAAAGTACCAATTAAGTTCCTTAACACAACTGTTCTGTCCATTCACAAGGTGCAAGGTTAGGGTTATGACAAACAGGTGGCTAACCAAACCTCTGAGCTTTGTCAAAATGTATTTCTCTTTCTCCAATTCATTTTCTTTAAAAAAAAAAAAACAACTTTCAGCAACTCTCCAGAAACTTTAATATATCTTTATCTTTTGGGAGTCGGAATCTGTCACCGCAAAGTCATGATTAGAAAACTGATAGCATTCATTTCCTAACCCATTAAACCAAAATGAAATCAAGCAAATCAAAGCAAAATAAAATGAAGGAATTCTTGCCAACGTTGTAAAAAGTGGTATGGGAAAGAATGACAAATAGAAAGAAGAGATCAGAGGAGCAATGAAACAATCAATACCTCAAATTCCCAAGAATTTCCTAACAATGAGAACAATCAACCAGTGGAATAGCTTGCCTTCAGAAGTGGTGATTGTTCCATCACTGGAGGTTCCCAAGAAGAGACTAGATGACCATTTGTCTGAAATGATATCGGGTCTCCTGCTTGAGCAAGGGGTTGGACTAGAAGATCTCCAAGATCCTTTCCAACTCTGTTGTTTTGTATTCTGCATTCTTGTAGAATCTTAAACAGCTGCAAATAATTCAGTTTATCCTAGAAATGGTCCTTCTCAACTCAGTAGTTCAGAAGGCCCCACATTTCTCAGAGTTATGCTTATATGTAGATGGCTTCACACTAGATGAAGGAAGATGGAAGGCAGAAAATATCTCTGCAAAAAAATGGAGTTGACGTTTGCAGAGATTCAAAAGGAGATGATTATTAGATTGGCTCCCACAAATTCTAGGACATACTTTATTGAAATAAACTATAACAGATGAATCATGGAAGCCTGACGACTCTCCATCTCATACCAAAGAGAGGAAGAGCTTGGTAATCTTTCTTTTCCCGGCTTCCTGTTTTCCTAAGCTAATAGCAATAGCACTTAGACTTACCATATTTTTCAGAGTATAAGATGCTCTAGACTATAAGATGCACCTACCTTTTTTGGGGAGGAAAACAAGAAAAAAAATCTGCCTCTGCTTCTGCCTCCCAGCAATTTTCTTCCTTGCAGCAAACAGCAAACAGCCTGCTTTACTTTCATTTTCAGCACAGCCTGATTAGCACAAGAAAAAGAAATCTGCCTCCCAGCAATTTGCCTGCTTGCAGCAAACAGCGGAGGCCAGTGCAGCAATAGGCAATGGCAATCCCTGCAGCCTGAAATAGCTGAGGGTCAGGAGGCTGATCCAACCGACAATCAACTTGTGTTAATCAGGCGGTGCTGAAGCTGAAACTGGCTGTTTGCTGCAAGGAGGTAAATTGCTGGGAAACAGAGGCCAAAGGGTGGGGCCGGTGGCGGGGCTACGTTCAGTCTATAAGACGCACCCAAATTTTCACCCTCTTTTAGGGGGAAAAAAGTGTGACTTATACTCCAAAAAATACGGTATATACAGCTTCATAGTGCTTTTACAGCCCTCTCTAAGCAGTTTACAGAGTCAACATGTTGCCCCCAATGATCTGAGTCCTCATTTTACCCACCTCAGAAGGATGGAAGGCTGAGTCAACCTTGAGCTGGTCAAGATCGAACTGTTGGCAGTCGGGAGAGTTAGCCTACAATACTGCATTGCATAACCACTGTGCCACCTCAGCTCTTCATATTACCACAATAATACCACAATACCAGATTACCACAATAAACGCAAATTACCACATATTTTATTCAAAGCCATCTCTGCACTCCTCTACAAATGTTATGAAGAACATTGAAGGGGTCAAATCATTGTCCCAACTGTCGTAGACAATTTTCATCAACTTCAAACGGAGGCAGCATCTAGATCCCCTTCATTCAGTTTTTCACATTATTCCACATGTTCTTGTGATGATCATCTTAGAGTTTCTGTTTTTTGGTAAAGCAGGCAGGCTCTTCCCTACTTTAGGACAAGTGAACATCTCTAAATGCGTTCTTGGCGACTCAGTACCAATCTCTCTTTCGACATGAGTTCTCGGGTGCAACTCCAAAAAGGGCCCTGGGCATCTTAGACCATGGGAGTAAAGAGAGGTAAATCAATTGGATCCAATCCACTTGTCTTTTGTAGAAAATGGCAAAAAACAAGAGGGCAACCTTGAAGCATCTTCTGGTTCCAAGAGTAAAACCACCATCAACTGACTAATTGCTGGAGGCATAATTTTTGAACCACAGGGTGGTCTTTTTCTCCATTGCTTAGACCTCTTAACCTCCTTTTTCAGCCCAACATTTCCCTGATACTCTACAAATAGTCCTCGACTTACAACCATTCATTTAGTGACCATTCCATGTTACATGGCACTGAAAAAAGCGACTTATGACCATTTTTCGCATTTACAACCATTGCTGCACGTCCCATGGTCACATGATCATAATTCAGATGCTTGGCAACAGACTCATTTTTATGACAGTTGCAATGACATGGGATCACGTGATCCCCTTTTACAACCTTCTGACGAGCAAAGTCAATGGGGAAGCCAGATTCACTTAACAACCGTGTTACTAACTTAACAGCTGCAGTGATTCACTTAACAACTGTGGCAAGCAAGGTCATAAAACCAGGTAAAGCTCACTTAAGAGCTATCTCACTCAGCGACAGACATTTTAAGCTCAATTGTGGCTGTAAATTGAGGACTACCTCAGAGGTGGGTTTCAGCAGGTTCTGACGAGTTCTGGAGAACCGGTAGCAGAAATTTTGAGTAGTTCAGAATGGCTTCTCTGACTGGCCCTGCCCCCATCTATTCTCTGCCTCCTGAGTCCCAGCTGATTGGGAAGAAATGGGGATTTTGCAGTATCCTTCCCCTGCCACGCCCACCAAGCCACGCCCACAGAACCGGTAGTAAAAAAAATTGAATCCCACCACTGGACTACCTCTTAATTCAATCTCGGATTGACCAAGTGATCCTGCTAAGGTCTTGTCCAGGGTGTGGAGATTCTGAGGGGTCTAGATGGGGAGGAAAAGACCGCAACTCAACTCTAGCAAAATCAAGTAGCTGTTGGCGCTTGGATCATCTCTGCCAGTCCAGGAGATTTTTCTTCTTAGTTCTACTTGGAACTCACAAACTGAAAAAAAAAGAAGTGAGTTTTCATGTGCTCCAAGGCCTTGGGCTAGGGTGGGTAGCAGTCCTTTTCTTTGGGGAATATTTTCTGTTCAGGTTGTGTACGGTACTTTATAGCTTGTTCCAGACATTTGTTGTTCTTGTTCGTTGTTATGAATCTATTTTTTTAGCATCGTACATGCCAAATAAATGACAAATTACATAGAATGGGGCTGTCAAGTCAGATGCTGGTGCCCCTGGGACAAGATCAGGCAATGAAAGCTCTTGAACATGGAATTATTGACATAGAATTGCAAATAGAATATGCCAAGATGTCACTTAGAGCTCAACTGGGGCACATTAGGATTTTTATAAACCAACATTATATCTGGCTCAAATTACAAGCAACAAACTTTGGAGGGCTTTTATACTATTATACTGCAGTATAATATCTTGCCATCAGCAACACTGGAGAATAAATACCGCAAAATCTCTATATTGGAAGGCTTTTTCCCTGTAAAGAGGGGCGCATTGGATCATGAGCTCATATCCTACCGTACTGCAATTTTTACTGACCCTCAATTTTTACTAAGGCCCCCTGTTACTGTCTCCTCTTCTTGGCTGATGTCCAGATGGGTTAGTAGAATTCATTTGGAAGAAAAGGACTCCAAGAGAATTTGACTCTTGCAAAGTTCAAATTTGTAGCCAATTGAATTGGTGCATTGTTGACCACAAACACAGCTATGAATCTTTTTATCATGCCTTTTTATCATGTACGTCACATTGTACTTTGTATCTCATAAGTACTTTGTTTTAATGACTCCTGAGTCAGTGACCTGTAATAAAGTTAGCCTTGACTTGATTTGACATTATACGCTGCCCACATTTAATGTGGAGTTGTGGGTACCTTCAAGTCAGTGCTGACGTCTAGCAACTGCCTGGATTGGTTCCTGAAGTTTTCTCGGCAGGATTTCTGAAATGATTTGCCATTGCCTGATTTCGAGGGCTGAGAGAGAGTGACCGGCCCAAGTCACCCAGCTGGCTTTGTGCCAAAGGCAGGACTGGAACTCAATAGTCTCTGGGATTCTAGTCTGATGCTCTCTAATGAAGTTGGGCAACCTTAAAAATTTGGTAAATAAATAAATGTCTAAAACCTAGTAGTTTTAACTAATAAAGCTGATTGATGAGAGTTTGAAAGTAAAAAAAAAGAGGTGCTACATGACGCACTAAATTTAAAAAGGAAATGAGGTCATTCCATAGTGAAGAAGACATAAATGGTTGCTTCTTATCTTGGAGAGTAGAAGTATGAAATAGCTACAGGTAGTCCTCAATTTACAATGATTTGTTTAGTGACCATTTGAAGTTACAACGGCACTGAAAAAAGTGACTTCTAACCGTTTTTCACACTTACGACCATTGCAGAATCCTCATGGTCATGTGATGAAAATTCAGATGCTTGGCAATTGGTTTATACTTATGACGGTCGCAGTCTCCTGGGGTCACGTGATCTGCTTTTGCGACCTTCTGACCAGCAAAGTCAATGGGGAAGCCAAATTCATTTAACGACCCAGTCACTAACTTAAGAACTGCAGTGATTCACTTAACAACTGTGGCAAGAAAAGGCGTAAAATGGGGCAAAACTCACTTAACAGCTATCTCACTTAGCAACAACATTTTGGGCTCAATTGTAGTTGTAAATTGAGGACTACTTGTATTGTATTAATATTTTGCTTGTTGGCTTTCAATTAGCATATGGAATGACAGAAGGGATTATGAGATCAAAGAGCTTGGAATCTGATTTGCCCTAAGAGGCAAGCAGTGGCAAAGCACTTCTGCAAAAACCTTGCCCAGAAGGGTGCGGGGACTTGTCCAGGCAATGTCCAAGGATCACCCAGAATTGAATGCGTGTGGGGGAGGGGGGATAAATACAAAGATAGATTACGTACTTCTGAGCAATGGCTTCGGTTTTATTTAACTATAGAACTCAATTATCCATCCATTCTTCTGCCGTCTAGAGGTGACGGACAATCATTCTGAATTTTCAGCCAAAGTGGGGGTTTGAAATGATGACTCTGTCCCCAATTCTTTCTGGAGGTCTTCAAGCTGAGACAGCACTAAACAGTCCTTTGAGTAGTTAGTGGTGGGGACAAATTACTTCAGCTCCTGTGTGAGCAAAGGGAGCGTTCAGGCAGAAGTGTCCCGCTGGATGGCTGTTGACTTTGCACGTCTCCTCAAGAATTTCTCTGCAAGGCATAAAGGCCAAGACAGAGGACACGCCAAGCTGGGCCATCGACATTTAACTGCTGCTGGTTCTGTTCCATCCAATACGAGTCGGGGGGAAAACAAAGCTGACTTTTCTCACCATCTTCTTGACCCAGATATACAACATTGCTTGGCTCAACATGATGTCATGGTGCAGAAACTCAGCAGGGGAAAACACCAGTTGATTTATTATCTTCAGGTCATTAGCCTTCTGCTAATCTGTGGAACAGAGCCATTTGGGCTTATTCAACAAACTGAGGTTAGAAAAAGACCAAGGAGTAGCACAACATCTGAACTCACTGAAGACAAGAGTTCATTTTTTCCCTTAAGTGGGTTTGGAAAGGCCCTACCATCCTCATGGGAAGGGCTTTCTTGCAATCAAGAACTCCCACCACCCCGTTCCAAAAAATAACCACTAGTACAGGTAGTCCTCAACCTATGACCACAATTGAGCCCAAAATTTCTCTTCTTAACTGAGGCATTTGTTAACTGAGTTTTGCCCCATTTTACGATCTTTCTTCCCATAGTTGTTACATTAGTAACATGGTTGTGAAGCGAATCTGGCTTCCCACTGACTCTGATCGTCAGAAGGTTGCAAAAGCTGATCATACGACCCCGGGACACAGCAACCGTCACAAATATGAGTCCGTTCTCAAGTGTCTGAATTTTGATCACGTGACCCTGGGGATACTGTAAGAGGCGTTAAGTGGGAAAAACAGTCATAAGTCACTTTTTCCGGTGCTGTTATAACTTTCAACAGTCACTAAACGAGGTGTTGTTAGTGGTAATTGCCTGTGGTAATGAGAAGCAGAGAAGCCACACTCTGTGTAAATGTGATCCTACACAACAGATTCCATCCCCAAAGCCAGGCCTGGGGTTCCAAGAAAGTGGTGTTGAGACCCTCCCTCGGGTTTGAGACCACGAAGAATAAGATAGCCCCTCCTTCCAGAGCCCCTTCAGGCTTAAAGCCACCAAGGAACCAGCTTCCTCTTCAGCGATGCCCATCCTTTATTTTCCAAGGAAAGGCAGAACGTGTTTTTTATGCCTTCAAAAGATCAGCTTGTGTTGAAACAGAAATAACTCTCGGGGAGGGGAGGGGGGAGGGGGAAAGGAGAGATGGGCAAAGCACATGTTGCAGACTAGCGTGGGAACAGCCGAAGGAGCAAAAGCCACACTCACAGCCTGAGCAGGAAATGCTTAAACTTAGACTTACTCTTCCAGAACAGCACAATTATTTTATGGGAAGCCGCCATACTAATTTTGTCCACATTTCCTTCTGTTTGCATTTGTTTGGATTTCCTTCTGGCTGCTTCCCCACTTGGCACTCATATGATCTACCAGCATCTTTTCTTAAAGCTTTTATTCCATGCTTTGCTGGTCCAGATTAAGGAACCCAAAGAATACTTCTAAAATGCTTCTTTCCTCCTCCTCCCCCCTCCCCCTCCCCCTCCTCCTCCCCCTCCCTAAAGCATTTTCCAGCATGTTACAGACATGGGCTGTGTCCCCACTTGCACCCAACTGTATACAATGTCCTGGCAACCTCTGCTCTCTCCCCATTGCCTTCCTCTTGCCCAACCTCTGAGAGAAAGGTAGGCTTAAGTTGTTTTTAACTCTACTGGTCCTAAAGCAGCGTGTTCATCCTGAAGCCAATATGATTCCTTTGCACCTGAGATGGGATCAGAGGCAGGGGCCCTCGTTGGCCATTCCAAGCTGCTGTGGCATATCCCCTCCTGTTAGAAACCTGGTTAGCTTCGCCTGCCTCCATTCTGCTGCTCTCTTTCTCAAGGTCAGGACACAGACCTGCAATGCTGGGGATGGAGCAAACGGTGCAATGGTGCTAGATGACTGGACCAGCAGCATAGCAAATATTCCAGCTATCTCTTACACTTAGGCAAGAAAAACCAAAAGTGCACATATAGACCAGGCTTAATAGCAGTAACTGTGACAGGCATCTTGGAGTCTTAGTGGACCACCAGGTAAATAGGAGCCAGCTGTGTGCGGCAGCGGCCAAAAAAGCCAATGCAATCCTAAATTGCATTATTTATTTATTTATTTATTTATTATATTTCTATACCGCCTTTCTCCCGTAGGACTCAAGGCGGTGTACAACCAAGAAGAATATAGACATACAAACATCATAAAATTGCTAATTAAAATTATTACTTAGTTTGGTCAATTAAATAAAACCCAGAGTTAGATAACATTTTAAAAGATCATTCACATGTTCATATGTTTAGCCCTGCCTGTTGGAACAACAGGGTCTTGAGGGCACGGCGGAAAGCATGGAGATCAGGGATATTCCGTATCTCTGGGGGCAGTTCATTCCAAAGGGTTGGAGCCCTCACAGAGAAGGCCCTCCCCCTGGGAGTCGCCAGTCGGCATGATTTGACTGACGGTACCCTGAGTAGTGCCTCCCTGTGAGAATGAACTGGTCGGTGGGAGGCTATTGGTGGCAAAAGACGGTCTCGTAGGTACCCAGGTCCTAAGCCATGGAGCGCTTTCAAGGTGACAACTAACACCTTGAATCGCATTAACAGAGGGATACAATCAAGATTAATGGAGGTACTAATACCACTCTATAAACACTACATCTAGAGTACTGCATCCAGTTTTGGTCACCACATTATAAAAAAAAGATGTTGAGACTCTAGAAAAAGTGCAGAGAAGAACAACAGGGGACAGGAGACTAAAACGTATGAAGAACGGTTGCAGGCACTGGGCATTGCATTGGCTTTTTTGGCTGCCGCTGCACTCTATTACTTCAATGAAAGTAAAAGAAAAATTAGCAAAGGAAAAACATCCAAATGGATCTCTGGATAAGATACATTCTCAGTGCTTCCCAAGGCTGGGCTTGAATATTTGTTCTGTTCATGGAAGCTTGAGAACAGCTCAAAACAAAGCCGTGACCTGCAAAGTATCAAATGCTCTCCTGTCAGTCCCAGTTTCTGAAAGGGAGGCTTTTCATGAAGGTTTTGGCAAATTATTAGCAATACATTTGAAAAAGCAAATTTAAAACACAGGAACACCCATGTTAGTTAGACAATGCTACAAAAGCATGTTTAAGTACTACAAAGTCCATCTTGTGTAGCCCTCAGAATGCTGCAGTAGTACAATGACCAGCCACAAGTCACTTTTTTTAGTGCTGTTGTAACTTCAAACAATCACTAAACAAATGGTTGTAAATTGAGGACTATTTGTATGGGAAAAAGTGTTAAGATGGTAGCCGTGATGTCCTTGAAGGTCTGCTGGGTTTTTTTTTATATTCAACACATTTTGATTCTCTTTAATGTATCCTGTATGAGCTTAAATGGACTCCAGAGGATGGTAGAGGACAGGAAGGCCTGGAGGAACGTTGTCCATGGGGTCCTGATGGGTCTTTGCAACTAACAACAATGTATCCTATGGTATCCAGGTTGACAGGTTACACCAGTTCAGCAACAAGAAGAAGAATCCAGGTTCCCAATTAATTCTCTTCTGGAAGTTCCTTTTTTCCTATTTCAGTAGTGGCCAGAACCTAGGGTGCCAAGAACCCAGCTCAGAACCCAGAGCTAACAACCTTCTCTAAAAATAATCCCATGGCTGAATGAAGGGTCAAGATCCGAGGGCCTTGTGCTAGAGATGTCAATTATCGCTTACGACTTTCTTTTTTAGAACGCAAAACTTCTAACTGTGCAGAAGGAAGTGATTTGAGAGATAAAGTCAGAATAAGAGGATAGCAGAGTTGGGAGGGATCTTGGAGGTCTTCTAGCCCAACCCTCTGCTCAAGCAGGAGACGCTATACCAGTGATGGCTAACCTTTTTGCCGTCATGTGCCAAAAGTGGGGGAGCGGCGGGGGGTCACGGGTGCGGGTGCCTACATCCATAATTCAATGTGCCCTGCCCTCCCGCCCATGTGCACGTGACCCCCCCACCACTTCCCCCTGCTTTTGAGACGTGATGGCACGGTGGGCCATTGGGCCCGTTTTCCCCCCTCCCCAGGCTCCAGGGGCTTTCTAGGAGCCTGGGGAAGGCAAAAACAGCCTTCCCCGTTCTTCCAGAGGCCTTCCAGAGGCTGGAAACAGCCAGTTTCCCGACTTCTGGTGGGACTGGAAGGCCTGAAAATCAGTTGGCCGGTGCACACATGCACGCTGGAGCTGAGTTAGGGCAACACTTGCGTGCCCACCAATATGGCTCCGCGTGCCACCTGTGGCACCCGTGCCATAGGTTTGCCATCACGATGCTATACTATTCCAGACAAGTGACTGCACAGGCTGAAATTTCCATCTCAAGGTTTTGCATCCAATTACACATTCTCTCCCTCCTCTCTCAGAACTGGAAAGCAACTGGAATGGTAGAATTAATGCAACACCCCAGAACGATAAGTGGAATGATTTATTTATGGAAACTTAGTTTCCCTTCCTATCTAGCAATGTGTGATCTGTGGCTCAAAGGCCGCTTAGTTCCCACTCCAGCTTTTGGAAGGAGATCCGTCCTCACAGCGAGGTTGTTATATGCACAAAGATGGAAAGATTCAGCACTAACCACAACGGAGGAACGGTTGGCGAAGATGATGGGACGTGCTGAGATGGCCAAACGGATTTCTTTGATCCGAGAAAAAAGCGATATCTGTGTTCATGGCTGACTGGGAACTCTGGACTTTTTGCATGAAACAGAAAAGAAAATAAACTCATGATTTATCATTTTGATGATGAGACAAAATAGATTCTAGAAATAAGAAAGCTGTGTTGCAAACATCAAGAAATTAACAGCATTCAACCGTCCCAGGGAACGGGATCTTGGGATTTTCCAAGCAATGTGACCTCAGCACAAGGCCTCTTCTTG
Organism: Ptyas mucosa; assembly: GCA_012654045.1. Lineage (NCBI taxonomy): Eukaryota > Metazoa > Chordata > Lepidosauria > Squamata > Colubridae > Ptyas > Ptyas mucosa. The sequence continues at coordinate 10,523,553 of WNWU01000035.1, forward strand.
TGAACAACAAGAGATCTTTGGATTGTGCTCAAGACAAAGGCAACTTAATTGCTTTTCTAATCTTCTGACAGCTCTGGAGCTTTCAATTGTACCCTCTCAGAAGCAGTTTCAGCCAGTTATACAGGTAGTCCTCGACTTATGACCACAACTGAGCCCAGAATTTATGTTGCTAAGGGAGACATTTGTTAAGTGAATTTTGCTCCATTTACAACCTTTCTTGCCACAGTTGTTAAGGGAAACTCTGCAGTTGTCACGTTAGTTACATGTTTGTGAAGTGAATGTGGCTTTCATATTGACTTTACTTGTCGGAAAGTCGCAAACGGGGATCACATGACCCCGGGACACTGCAACCGTCATACATGTGAGTCAGTTTTCAAACATCTGAATTTTGGTCACATTGCAAGGGATGCTGCAATGGTCATAAATGTGAAAAAATGGTCAAAAGTCACTTTTTTCAGTGATGTTGTAACTTTGAAAGGTCACTAAACGAACTGTTGTAAGGCACTGTACACCATCTTCTTCCCACTGGGATCCGTAAGTCACATGGCCGGTCAAAGATTTCTATGGTGAAATTTGAAAAGAAATTGATTCATTGATTCTGTATGACCACTGGCGTACGGTATGTTCTTGAAAATAAAGATCTGTAGGAAAAATATTGCAATTGGAAATCTAGTCTTTCTGATGCTGGCAAAAGTAATTTATATACATTTAGACCTAAATACTTGGGAGGTGGGCAGTTTTTCACTGCAATTTTTGTTACCAATGCAAAAAATATGTTAAACAGTGTGTCTTGTCTCTCCATTTATACTTCTTTCCAATTATCCATGTCATCGTTGGCCTGTATCCAGTAAACCCTGTTCACTGATGTTCCTTCAAACTAGTTCAGACTTTTCTATATGTCTGTCTGAACCTGCAACTGGCACCCTACCAAGAAGAAAAGACACTGTAGGTAGGAGATGGCCAGGTTGAGCCAGAGGGAGTCATATGCGTCATCAGTCATAAGTCCCTGTGCGCCCACAAGAGACCTAAGTTCAGCCCACTGTGAATTCTTTATCTACCACCAAATTGCCTTGACCGTTAGTAGTCCAGATTTTTGTAGAAAGCTTGCAATAAATCTGTATAGTCATTTGAACTGCGTGGATCTCCTATTTCCCTGGAGCTTGACATATATTTTAGAACAGAGAATAATAGGGTTGGAAGGAATCTTAGAGGTCTTCTAGTCCAACCCCCACTCAGGCAGGAGACATTCTGGAAAATGGCTATCCAGTCTCTTTTTGAAAATCTTCAGTGATGGAACACCCACAACCTCTGGAGGAAAGCTGTCCCACTAATTAATTGTTGTCACTGATAGGAAAGTTGTCCATAATTCTAGGTTGGGTCTCTCTTTAATGATCTTCCACTGGTTGCTTCTTGTCCTGCCCTCAGGTGCTTTTGAGAACAGGTTGACCCCTTCTGTGCAACAGCCCCTCGGGTACCTGAAGACTGCTGGTACTTGAGGAGCTATTACAAAGAAGAGAGGGTTGGACCTGTTCTCCAAAGCACCTGAGGACAGGACAAGAAGCAACAAGTGGAAGAGCATTGCAGAAAGATCTAACTTATCTTTGTGATCCTACGCTTGGCGATTACCAAGAAGAAAAGACACTTTTAACAGGGAGGTTTTGCCATGGCAGCCTGCCCTGCTATGGAAGACTATAAACGCCATTCTCACTAAGTTTTCATAACCTCTTAACAATATCTGTTGTGCCTTTTACAGGAAGATACGGGTGAAAAAAGTTTGGAAAACGTGGCTCACCCAAACCCAGCACGTCTCTTGCTAACAGCCTCACAATCTAATCCAGATTCAATCTCTCTTTGAAGGTCCTTCCTTCAAACTTCTGTTTCCTATAAATAGAACCTCAAGAGGTTCAATCCTTCATGAATCATATTGTTTTTTTCCAAAGTTAATAATTTTAGGGTCTCTTTCTTATATTTCATTGTCTGGGTTTTCACAACTGAATTGTTATGTTCCTCAAACATGGCTATTTACAAAGAGCAGTGAGAACAATTAATCAGTAGAACAGCTTAATTCCTGGACGTGCTCTGTTCCTGGGATGTTCAAAAATAGACTGGACAATATAAATTCTCCTACCTTGCAAGGTTGTACTAGAAGACTCTGAGGTTCCGATGGTTCTATATTCTATGTTCTATGGTGGCTTATGTTATTCCAGTTCAGGCACCAAGTGCAGAGAAGGGCTTGATGGTATAAATTGCCTCCTTTACCAATTGTTTTAGAGAAATTTTACTTCCAGAGGCTGAAAAATTCTCACATTCTCTGTCCCACTGAATTAATTAATTGAATTCAAACTCCGTATTTCACAACACACTAAGAAGGTGCAAAACTAGCCATCTTGTCAGGGTCCACAGCACAATCAGCCATAAAACTGCTTACTGTATTTCAGGCTCTCCAGTATTGTTCAAATCCATAAAACTGTGAGAAATTACACTCTTAATCTGATCAGAGTTGCTGCAAAGACATAAAATTAGTCAAAATAAATATGGTTGCAATTAATATACATGCCCCAGCCTCCAGTTTGGGGGCATGGAGATTAAAATTTTCTGTGAAAAGTTGGTGGGTACTCTTGATGTACTTTATGGAAGACATAAGCTAAAGAAATCGCGAAAATGTCTAGATGGCAGTAAAGGGTTCAACGTTCTATGTATCATTTTGCTATACAGGAAGTCCTCAACTTATGACCACAATTGAGCCCAAAATTTCTGCTGCTAAGTGAGACAGTTGTTAAGTGCGTTTTGCCTCATTTTGCAACCTTTCTTGCGAGAATTAAGTGAATTGCCATAGTTAAGTTAGTAACGTGGTTGTGAAGTAAATCTGGCTTCCCCATTGACTTTGTTCGCAAAAGGAGATCACATGATCCCTGCACACTGCAACTGTCATAAATATGAGCCAATTGCCAAGTGCCTGAATTTTGACCACATGACCATGAGGATGCTGCAACGGTCGTGTTAAAAACGGTCAGAAGTCTCTGTTATTCGTGCTGTTGTAACTTCGAACGGTAAGCAAACTGTTATAAATTGAAGACTACCTGTATCTGGGTATTATTTGGATTATTATGGTCCCAATATTGTATGCTTACTTGACAGAAGTTTGCCCAAGTGCAACTTGCAGAGAAAGATCCATCAGGATCATTTTATTTCTGAAGCTGGTATTCCAGAGATGTCATGCTACAGCGGAAATCTCTCTGCAATGCTGGGTCATTTACTCCCAAGCTGGCCTCTTACAGGGTCAACCTAGATTCCAACCGCGATGAACAATTGAAAGGGGCCTGCCCCACCACTTAAAACTGGGTCCTAGGGTAGTTGTGTGATGGTGCAAGGGCAGCGGGAAAATGTTATGCACCATGAATGAGATCAATCCTTTGGGGACTTTACAAAAGGTTTTTTTTTAAAAAAATCATTTAACTATTGCTCAGTTTAATGGTAATACTTCATGGTGTTATTAGTACCATGCTATTGACATTAGAAGCATCTGTACTCCTTTATAAAACCTTACTTAGACCACCCCTGGAATACTGCATTCAATTTTCATCACCACATTACAAAAAAAATATGTTGAGACTTTGGAAAAAGGGCAGAGAAGAGCAACTAAGATGATTAAAGGACTGGAGACAAAAACATATGAAGAACTTGGGAATGCAGAATTTGGGTTTGAGTAGTCTAGAGAAATGAAGGACTAGGGGTGACATGGTGGCAGTATTCCAGTATTTGAGGGGCTGCAACAAAGAAGAGGGAGTGAACCTATTGCCCAAAGCCCCAGAAGGCAAGACAAGCAAATTGTAGTGAAGAGAAGACACAGCAGCCTTCTGTTGAGTAAACCATTACAGCCAATATCTGAGGGCCTGCCACAAAAAAGAGGAGCTCAACCGATTCTCCAAAGTACCTGAAGGCAAGACAGGAAGCAATGGATGGAAACTAATCAAGAAGAGAAGCAAACTAGAACTAAGGAGAAACTTCCTAAAAGTGAGACCAATTAACCAGTGGAACAGAAGTTGCCTTCAGAAGTTGTGGGAGCTTCATCACTGGAGGTTTTTAAGAAGAGCCTGGCAGCCATTTGTCTGAAATGATATAGGGTCTCCTGCTTGAGCAGTGGGTTGGACTAGAAGACCTCCAAGGTCCCTTCCAGCTCTACGGACTTTGCTTGATCTCAAATGGTGGTTCAATCCAGACAACATTATGTAGTCCTGGCTAAAGGGTGTAGAGAAGACTGGGAAGTCATAAAATTTGTTAGGAAGATATAATGCCAAAGCATTTCCATATCAACAAACAAATCCATAAACAATCACTCTTGTTGCTAGGAAAGCAATGTGGACATATCCATTAAGTTCAGGCCATGGAATCTAAGTCAGAAGCTCTCTCTGCCTCTCAGATACACAAGGAGTAATGAATGAGTCATCAAGAGTAGCCTTTTCACCCTTGGCAACTTTAAGACGTGTGGACTTCAATTCCCCAGCTTGTTGTGGAATTTGGGGAGTTGAAGTCCACACATCTTGAAGTTGCCAAGATTGAGAAAAGCTGTTGATGAGCAAAAATGCCCTCGGAAAGGGGGGGGCTTCTAAACATCATCTGACAAGCCCCACCATTTCTGATCCATTTTAGAAAAATTGCTAGGAGTGTCCATGGTTAATTTTTCCCTCCCTTAGTCTTTCCCAAAGGTGCTTTTTCCAAAGGCAACTGGACTTTCCAAAGGCAACTGGTTTTTTTCCTTGAAAACATTTCACTTCTCATCCAAGAAGCGTCTTCAGTTCTGAAAAATAAAGTCGTTGCCTTTTGAAAAGCAGCTTTGGGACAACCATGACCTGGGTGATGGAGAATGAAACCATTAGGCTTTCACATTCCAGTGTCAAGTTCTTAAAAATCCTGTATTAGAGTCACCAAGTATCCTGGTCAACCCCAAGGGGATTTTGCCTCCTTATTTTGACTGAGGACTCTCATGACAGCTTTAGTTGGTGTGTCTCCTGCAAATTGTGGAGAATTGCGTACTCATTTTCAGCAGTTTAATCAAGAGTGATATTTTGGGGCTACAAAAAAGGACTACAGGAGAACTTACCCCACTGGGATCTCCAATTGCCTAAACATAGATTACAACAAGGGAGATTAAGGAGGAGGTTCACCCTTTTGCCTTGTGCAAAATTCTTGAGGCCACTCCCAACTGGGAGTTGCAATCCCAGTACAGGCAGTCCTCAACATACAACCATTCATTTAGCAACCGTTTGAAGTTGCAACCCTGAAAAAAATGATTTATGACCGATTTTCACACTTACAACTGCTGCAGCATCCTCACAATCATATGATCAGAATTCAGGTGCTTGGCAACTGGCATGATCTACGACAGTTGCTGCATCCTGGGGTCACGTGGTCGCCGTTTGCAAACTTCCCAACTGGCTTCCAGCAAGCCTAAGGGTAAAGCTGAATTTGCGTAACGATTGCGTGATTCACTTAAGAACTGTAGTGATTCACTCAGCAGCCTGGCAAAACAGATCATAAGACTGTGAGCCACTCTCTGAATAACCACCTTGTTTTAGCAGTGGAAATTCTGGTGCCAAGGGCTACGGTGGCACAGTGGTTAGAATGCAGTATTGCAGGCTAATTCTGCTGAGTGCCAGCAGTTCGATTCTGACTGGCTCAAGGTTGACTCAGCTTTTCATCCTTCTGAGATGGATAAAATGTGGACCCAGATTGTGGGGGCCAAGAGGCTGACTCTGTAAACCACTTAGAGAGGGCTGCAGAGCACTGTGAAGTGGTATGTAAGTCTAAATGCTATTGCTAAATGCTAATTGTGGTCATAATTCAAGGACTACCCAGATTGTTGGGCCTGGGAGAACTGTTGGAGTTGCCTTACCTCCCATGCTCCACTCCTTTGGACTGCCAGTCTCAACAGAGAGTCCTCCTCTGTGCTTGAATGCACTCTGCAAGTAAGCATTCCCACTCAAATTATTTTCTGTACACAGCATCTCCTGGTTTACCTCCAAAGGCCCCTCTCTGCCTTATTGTGGATTGGTGTCTACTTTGGTCATTAAACAAGAGAGACTTGATAGCTCAATTGTTCAACAGTTCAAAGGTTTGATATGTGTCATGTCTGGAAGGGCATCCAATTGTTCCCTTATTTTCTATTGCATCTAATTATCTTTTTTCTTCTCTGCAGCTGCACTGCTGTGCCCATTCAATTACATGTAATAAAGTTGATGCCCTTAAATGGGGGAAATGCTCACTTTGACAAATAATTCCCAAATTGTGCAGCTACTAGGACAGAATACTGTAATGAATGTTCTTCAACATTGAAATAGGATTATCAAATTGGATGAAAAAACTGGGTGACCACTAGGGGGCGGAATTTTTTTTTTTTAATCCTTGGTGCCCCCTAGTGGTCATCCAGGAAGTGGATATGACTGCTGACCTCTGTGCTAGGCTGGATGTAGAGAGGAGGTATTTTGGCAGTAATTGGGATAGTAAATTGTTTAAAAGCTTATAGGCTACGTCTGGAACCATAATCATAACCCTGGTCTGAGACCCAGTTGCTGTTTCTTGTTTCTTTTTCTTTTTTTTTACAGATTAATAGAGTTGGAAAGGTCCTTGTAGGTCATTTAGTCCAACCCCCTCCCCAAGCAGGAAACCCTACACCATTTCTGACAAATGGCAGTCCAATCTCTTCTTGAAAGTCTCAAGTGATGAAGCTCCCATATGCCATCCACCCACAGAACCTGTGGGTCTTGCCTAAGTTTGCCTTGAACTTTTTTCTCTTGAGCTACATTTGCACAACTCATTAAGGCAGAAACTAGCTGATCCCATTTTAGCCTGACACTTTGAACTCATTCCATAAGTCTGATTCAGAATATTGTGTGAAGTTAGAAATTTGAGTTAATTGGGTAAACAATGGTAAAATTCAATCTACGTATGTTGTGAAAAAACAGCTGTGATTATTTGGGACTGTTCCCAAAAAGTTTGAACTGAAGTTGGCTCATGAAACACCTACAAGAAAACCAGCAAGCTCAGAGAGCAGAAGAACCCCACAATTCTAGTCAAGAGCTGCTTGATGGGGAACTGGAGGAAAGAAGTCATGGCCAGATGTTCTAGGCAGGATGCAGGAGAATGTCCTCAGTGCAGAAGATGGACTGTGTTGAACATCTGGCAGAAAAGGAAGAGGAGAACTTCCTTTGGCTGGACTTCATGGAGAAACTTCTCCACAGTTTGTCTTTGCATTTGAAGAAATTGCCCTTTTTCTGCTTTGATGCAGTTTTGCGATTCTGTGCAATCCTCCACTTTGTTTTGTTGATTCCTGAAACTTGCCAAATCATAGCTTCTCCTTAAAACCGAATCTCTAAAAAAATAATTACACCTCATGCCATGGGCACTTCAACCTGGCTGTTTCTCATCCTGCCGTGGAACATACTGCCAGTGTTTCTCTTATCTCTATAACCCAAACATTGGCTACGCAGCTGAAGAAGCTTTGCAAAGATTCTGAACATTTAAAAAATAAACTAATTTGTAGGAAGGCTTGATTTTAAATCCATGTCTTAAATCTTAGCCAAGGAGCTTCCTCTGGACCTCCAGACATCCAGCGACGTAGATACACTGCAGGCAACAGTTTGCACAGTGAAGTCATTTCTTGATACAGTGGGGTAAAGTTTCCAAGGCTTTTATGGTTTCATTAGGATCCTTAACAAAACAGTAAAAAGCAAAGCAAGCACCTCTCCGCTTAGCTGGGTGACCCTTAAAATCAGGAGGTTGATATAAGCAGAGCTTAATTGCTGATGAGTCATTCCTGCGCTTGCATAAACCCATAGCAGTTTTCTTCAAATTATTAACCCCTGCTGCAGGCCTGGGCAGGAACAGGCTTGGGGTCGCATTGCTCTTAGCAAAACGGTCTGCATCCTTCTTAAAATAGAGGCGTTTGGGGCAGGCAAGCTCATTGAAAGAGTTGGGAACAACTGTGATTTGCTAGGGCAGGAATGACTGTGTTCGTTTGACCTTACTCCACGGCTTAACAAGGCACTGATATAATTTTAAAAGCACTCTTTTGAGTACAAATAATTCTTGACTTAGAACAGTTCATTTACTAACCATTCAAAGTTACAATGGCACTGAAAAAAGTGACTTATGACCAACTTCTCACACCTACGACCATTGCAGCATCCCCATGGATTGACATGGTTCATATTTATGACGGTTGCAGTGTTCCGGGGTCACGTGATCCCCTTTTGCGAACTTCTGACAACCAAAGTCACTGGGGAATCCAGATTCACTTAATAACCGTATTACTAACTTAACAAGTGCAGTGATTCACTTAACAACTGTGGCAAGAAAGGTCATAAAACAGGGCAAAACTCACTTAACAAATATTTTACTTAGCAACAGAAATTTTGGGCTCAATTGTGGTCTTAGGTTGAGGATTACTTGTAGATATCTAGATGACTTGTGATGACTTGACGTGACTTAGAAAAGTCTAACAAAGTCGCAGCCTGCAAACCCCAAGGTTGTGTCCTCATTCCTTAGGTGTGACTGTGGACAGAAGAAAAATGTGTGTACGGAGCTCAGCAACCCCAAGGGAAAAAGGAAGTGAGCAGAGACATGGGAAGGTCAAGAGAATGTTTGGGGTCTCCTGACAAAAGGTGTCCAGAGTGGGTCACCAACCATCCATTGGTCCAAAAATGAGATTGCTCTCTCTCCATTCCCTGTCGCCACCCAACTGCCAAGTTGTTCCTCTCATTCCAAGCTCAGCTGAAGCTTTCCAGTGAAAAGGCTTCCCCAAAAGCCAAGCAAGAGCCACTCACCATTTTTATTGTCTACCAATGTTGATGGAAGCGGAACTCAAATGCATTCTTATCATTGAAGGCATTACTAAAGGCTGGTGCTTTGCTTTGTGGTATAGGTAGTCCTCAGTTTATAACCATTTGTTTAATGGTTGTTGGAAGTTATGACGGCCCTGAAAAAAGTGACTTATGACATGTACTTGAATCTATGACTGTTGTACCATCCCCATGATCACATGAACAAGATTTGGGCACTTGGCAATCATCTGACAATGGTTGCAGCATCCTGCAGTCACATGATCAAGATTTGCAACCTTCCCAGCCAGCTCTCAACGAACAAAATCAATGGGGGCAGCAGGATTCACTTAATGACCACAGTGATGAAGATGATGGTTACTAATCCCATTATAGACCAGACAATGAAGTGATGTCTACTCAGCAATCTGCAGTCTTCTCTGTGGAGATTCTTGGTCATCCAGGTCATGGTTGTCCCAAAGGCAACTGGACTTTCTTTGTTTTTCCTTCAAGATGTTTGGATTTATATTCCTTGTAGTCATCTGATCATTGGCACACTTTCTGAGAGTTGTTGAGGCCACTTGGAGGTTTATCTATGCCCTCAGTCACCTGAGTAGTGCAAATGGGTGTGGAAGTGGCCTCAATGGCTCTCAGAAAGAGTGTTAACAATCAGATGACTACAAGAAATATAAATCCTTCCATTCTCCACCATTCAGTCCAAACCGAAGAAGCTTCTTGGATGAGAAGCGAGACATCTTCAAGGAAAAACAAAGAAAGTCCAGTTGTCTTTTGAAAAAACAACTTTGGGACAATCTGCGATCTTGTTTGTTTAACCAAGGTTCTTGCACGACTCTCAATACATGCCATATGTCAGAAGCTGGCTCCTCCATATTTTAAGATTGTCCTATACAGTAGCTCTGGTCTGGGCAGTTGATTACTCTACAATACAGAAGTGTAGATAACAGAAATGTGCATAGAGCTGATTTGGCAGTCAGACTTGGCAGTTGCCCATGAGTCTGCTTCCATGTCTCCATTTGTGAAGAACTGTGAACCAGCCATGATGGGTTTAATGTCACATAAAATGAGAAACATAAGGTCAAACATGGAGAACTTTTCCTCCTACTGGTAGTCCTCAAATTGAGCCCAAAATTTGTTGCTAAACAAGACATTTGTTAAGTGAGTTTTGCCCCATTTTATGACTTTTCTTGCCATGTAGTTAAGTGAATGACTACAGTTCTTAAGTTAGTGACATGGTTGTTAAGTGTGCCCTTGACTTTGCTTGCCAGAAGATCACAAAAGAGGCTCACGGGATTCCAGGACACTGCAATGGTCATGAGTCAGTTGCCAAGCATCCGAATTTTGATCACATGAGCGTGGGGATGCTACAACGGTCATAAGTGTGAAAATCGGTCATGTCACTTTTTTCAGAGCCATTGTCACTTCGAACGGTTATTAAATGAATTTGTTTTAAGTTAAGGACTTCCTGTCTCTGTTTTCAGGAAAGCAAACTCCACACTGCAGCCTCAGAGATTTTACAGTCCTGCTACGTTTGAATTTTAGGCCCCCATTTTTCCAACTAGAAAGAAAGCAGCAACGATCTGTTTCTACTTGATGGTAGGGATGGCTCCACCCGTGGAAATGCCATCTCAGATCTGTTGACGCTTCTAATCCTGTTGTTTTTGTAACAGGGCTGATTCAGAATAAGAGCAGATCAGTTGCTTGATGGGCTCAGTCTGGCAGTTGATCTGCTGCAGTTCTCTGTCTCCAGCAATGGCAGGAACAATTATCACTCCGAAGTTAATAACTCAGGCACGCTTCCAGATGACGTCTCTTGCTAGTCGGTATCCAATAACTGAACTTCAGCTCCTCTGTCAAGCTCTCCCCAGCCATTCCGCTTCGTTTCTCCTGTTTCTACAGGATGCCATTGCTGATCCTGTGCCTCAGTTTCCTAACCTCCTTTTTTAAAACAAGACCGTTCGCTGGTAATTAGAATCCATTTCCCCATTACTCTTGGTTCATTCACTATTTCAGACATATTATCTTATTTAAATATTCCTATAGAAAGAATATATTTTTTCAGTGTGAGGATATCAGGTTGGGGAAACCTGTTTAGAATAATGGCTCAATTGTTGCTGTTTCAGATCTCCAAGCTAACACACAGTAGTGGCTATTGGAATGCAATCCTGAAGTTACAGACACTCATACTTAACAGAATAAGAGAGTTGGAAGAGACCTTGGAGATCTTCTAGTCCAACCCATTGCTCAAGCAGGAGACCCTATGCCACTTCAGACTACTGGTTGTCCAATTTGTTCTTTAAAACCTCCGGTGATGGAGCACCCACAATTTCTGAAGGCAAGTTGTTCCACTGATTAACTGTTCTAATTGTCAGGAAGTTTCTCCTTAGTTCTAGTTTGCTTCTCGCCTTGATTAGTTTCCATCCATTGCTTCTTGTCCTGCGCTCACATGCTTTGGAGAATAGCTTGACTCCCTCTTCTTTGGGGCAACCCCTGAGATATTGGCTGTAATGGTTAACTCAACAAAAGGCTGGTATGTCATCTCTTCACTACAATTTGCTTCTATGATTGAAGTTTAAGCATGGGAGTATAAGGGATCAAAAGTGAGAAAGGGCTGAACATTACTCACTTAGGACTAAGGGCATTCTTCATGCCCACAATCCAGTACAGAAAAACATACATTAGTTCTGATAAAGGTAATAGCAATAACACTTAGACTTATATCCCATTTCACGGTGCTTTTACAGCCCTCTCTAAGTGGTTTACACAGTCAGCCTCTTACCCCCAACAATCTGGGTCCTCATTTTATCGACCTCAAAAAAGATGGACCTTATGAACACAATTGGGACTGGAAAATTCATTGGTAAATGGTATGGTTGTTAAGTGAGACATCACATGACCGCACCGAGTTTTATGACCTTTTTGGTCACAGTTTTTAAAGGAATTGCCAGTCATTAAGTGAGACATCATGGAATTTGCAACCTTCCCTGCTGGCCTCCCCAGTGTCTTTGCTTATGGGAAGCCACCTAGGAAGATTGCAAATGGTGGTTGCGTGACCCAGATGCCACAACTGTCATAAACGGGCCACGGTTGCCAAGCACCAGAATCCCAACAACCCTGTAGCTGTCATTAGTGCAAGACTGATCTTAAGCTGCTTTTTTCAATGCTGACATAACTTTGAACAGTCATTAAACGAACAGTCGTAAATTGAGGACTACCTGTAACTTTTCACAAGCTCAAACCCAATTAACTCCCTGGTGAATTGCATTCATTCTGTGTATGAATAACAAAACTCCAGATCGTTTGTAACATTTATGAGGTCAACTGTAATGATAAACAAGTCATTCATTTCAAGTGTTTGGATGGCCACAGATAAACCATGGATTAGTCCTCTGAAATAATCCATCGTGAAATAAGGAAAAGGAAAGAATTGGATTGTTTTCTCTTCTACTCTTAAAGAATTGTGCTGGTTGTTGGTATGGTGGAACAGGAAGGGAGGGAGGGAGGGAGGGAGGGAGGGAGGGAGGGAGGGAGGAAGGAAGGAAGGAAGGAAGGAAGGAAGGAAGGAAGGAAGGAAGGAAGGAAGTTTTTCTCTGAAAAAGTTGTTGCTATGGTGGAACAGGAAGGCAAAAGGTTCCTCTACAGCAGGAGCGGATTGTCCAATGGAGAGACCACTAACCATCTCTCTTTCTTCTCCTGCCAGTTTCATAACCATGTTTAAGACATTTATATGTGCGGTTATTTTTTTCCTTTAAAAGCCATACATAAACATACATTTGGCACCTAAACATTAGAGAAGACAGTTGTCTGACATATGGGGAAAGAACCAAGATGATGACTGAAGCCAAATGGGAGTGGACAGGTAGAGGTATTCACCAGTTTGTCTCATGCAGGTGAAGAAGCTGAAATTAATCCTGGGAATGACGGTCTCCCTTTCCTTTGGACCCTCTTGGTTTGGAGTGCAGGGGTCTCCAAACTTGGCAACTTTAAGTCTCCTGGACTTCGATTCCCAGAATTCCCCAGCCAGCCTGTTGCCAGGTTTGGAGACTCCTGGTCTAGTGAAAGGGCTTAACTCCCCAAATTCCCAGCCATCCTAGTCTCATTTCTGAAAAGGACTTCTTTCACCCCCAAAACAGCTGGCAAGCTGACCGTCACTAGGCTGAGATCGCTATTCTTGGCCTGCTATGGCCCAGCCCAAACGGTCACTTCAAAATTCATCAGAGCATGGTGGCAGTTTTGCCTTTGGAAGACAAGGCTTGCTTGAGCCGCCTTTTCAGTTCTTGCATGTTGGGCGATTTGGGCCGGATGAGATGGAGGCCCCTCCGCTTCTCCCCATTGCAATTCCCAATGATCCGGCTCAGCTCCTGGCACAGCTGCTGAAAGGCCCCGTGAACCCCTTCGCAGTTCTCCCGCGCAGAGACCTCTGAATACGGGCAGCCCAGCTCGTTGGCAAGTTGGTGGCCCTCCTTTGTGGACACCTGCCTGGCTCGGAGCAGGTCCCCTTTGTTGGCCATCAGCAGCAAAGGGATGTTGGCGTTGGGGTGAATCTTGCGGATATGCTGGTGCAACGGGCGGATGACGCGGTAGCTTTCGTAGTCCGTGATGGAGTAGACGAAGACGAAGCCGTCGGCCCAATAAATGGACCGGTTTATCTGCTCCTGGCAACAGATGGTGTCATTCTCGTCCTGTCATCAAAAACCAGGGGGAAAGAGCTAAGTGCCACTTGACAAAAGATCAAACCCAGATTCATACATTGAGGTTGTTAAAGAAATCAATTGCTGAGTCACTACAGGTAGTCCCTGACTTACAACAGTTTGTTTAGTCACCGTTCAAAGTTACAACGGCACTGAAAAATGTGACTTAGGATCATTTTTCACACTTGCAACCATTCCAGGATCCCTGTGATCACCTGATCAAAATTCAGACATTTGTCGACTGAGTCATATTTATGACAGCTGCAGGGTCCTGGGCTCTTGCGACCTTCTGACAAGCAAAGTCAATAGGGGGAAGCCAGATTCACTTAACAACCATGTTACTGACTTAACAACTGCAATGATTCACTTAATAACTGTGGGAAGAAAAGTTGTAAAATGGGACAAAACTCACTTAATAAATGTCTCACTTAACAACAGAAATTTGGGGCTCAATTGTGGTTGAGGGCTACCTGTATAACACAGTCATCCACCAACTATGGTTGGCAACCACAACTCACAGAACAAACCTAACCCAGATGAAACAGATCAGAGTGTAGAGTAACATAAAGCATGGACCTAGCTCAAGTATATTTCCTCTGACAGATGTGAGAATCTATGTGCTGGGAGTTTATCGTATTCCCTCAACGTTCAGACTACACTTTGACTTGATTTTTTGTTTTATTTCTGAACTTTATGTTTGTAACCCTACAGTCGATGGCAGCCCCCAAGGCCGTGTTTCTCAACCGTGGCAACTTTAAAGTGTGTGGTTATTGCAGCCAAGTCCGGGGTAGTCCTCGGAAACCCAGCTGCTGAGTCAACATCTATAGTGAGGAAGTTAAATCAATGGTGACAGGAAGCATCTTCATGCCTGGAAGCTCAAACGGGACGTGATGAGCTTGATAAATGATTCCCAAAGTCAGCAGGGCAAGGGCTGTCTCCAGTCTGCCATCAGTCCCAATCCAAAGAGTTTCTGTAATCCCACGGACTCATAGGTTGGAAGGGACCTTGGAGGTCTTCTAGTCCAACCCCCTGCCCAAGGCAGGAAACCTTATTTTATCCAAGACAAATGTCTGTCCAATCTTTTCTTGAAAACCTCCAGCGATGGAGCAGCCACAACTCTTGGAAGCAAACTGCTCCATTCATTAATTGTTCTAATTATCAGGGAATTTCTCCTTCCTTCTAGGTGGACTCTCTCTTGAATGATCTTCCAGCCGTTACTTCTTGTTCTGCCCTCTGGTGCTTTGGAGAATGAACCAATCCCCCCTTTATTGTGACAGCCTCTCATGTATTGGAAGACAGCTACCATGTCCCACTTAATGGGTCTCTTTGAGAGGCTAGACATACCTAGTTCCCTTAACTGGTTTAGCCTCCAGCCCTCTCATCATCCATGTTGCTCTTCAGGTAGTCCTCAATTTACAATCACAATTGAGCCCCAAATTTCTGTTGCAAAGTGAGACGTTTGTTCATTTTTCCTCTTTGACAATGTAGGCATTTCTACCTTGTGTTTTGTTCTTTTTCTTTTCTTTCTTTTTTTTTAAAGTTATAAAAGGGGGTAGGATGGAACTGCTGCTAAGCAGACTCTGGTTTCTCTATTTGTTCCTGGCAAACCAGGGCTGAAACTGAGTTTGTCTGGGATGTGCAACCACCTGCTTACAAAACACTTGCCTGGAAATTATTGTTTTGAACAGAGCTGAAAACGGCCTGAGAGGTGAGGGGAGGCTTCCCTACCAAGGTCTCCTTTACAAAAGGACAAGGTGCCCATTTTCTTAATCCATAAATCATGGCTCTAAATCTTCAAGATCAAGAAAGATGCACAAGGTAGAGGCTCACAAGCACATCCCACCACAGTCTGCCTCTCCCCCCCCTGAAATTAGCAATTATGTCAATATCCCTGCTACTGAAAATTAATCTTGGGACTGAGCCAATTAGGATGTTGGAATTGGGTGGCCTAGAAGTTTGGAATGTAAATCAATAAATTTTACAAAGTTTCTTCTCCAGTAATATTGTATTGTTAACTAAGGCATACAAAACCTTTGCCAGACCAACTCTTGAATACAGTTCATCTGCCTGGAACCTACACTGTATTTCAGACATTAACATGATTGAGCGGGTTCAGAGGTATTTCACGAGAAGAGTACTCCATTCCTCTACTCACAATAGAATTCCCTATGCCACCAGGCTTAAAATTTTGGGCTTAGACAATCTGGAATTGTGCCACCTGTGATCCGATTTAAGCATAGTACACAAAAGTACACATTTGTGTACTATGTGTATATTTGTGTACACATAGTACACAAAACACAAAGAGCCTTGGATAGTACAGTGGTCTAAAGCCCTGTTATTAACATCAGCTGCCTGCAATTATTGCAAGTTCGAATCTCATCAAGGCTCAAGGTTGACTCAACCTTCCATCCTTTCTAAGGTAGGTAAATTGAGGACCCAGTTTGTGGGGGCAATAAGCTGACTTTGTATAAATATACAAAAGTATGAAGGCTATTGCTTAACGCATTGTAAGCCGCCCTGAGTCTCCGGAGAAGGGCGGCATATAAATCAAATTAAAAAAAAAATAAAAAATTGTCTGCTACATCTTGCCTGTCAAGAACGTCTTCAGTTTTAATCACAATAACACATGGGCAAACGATCGCTACAAACTCAAGGTAAACTGCTCCAAACTCGATTGCAGAAAATACAACTTCAGCAACAGAGTGGTCAATGCCTGGAATGCTCTACCTGACTCCGTTGTTACATGCTCAAACCCCCAGAGCTTCAACCTTAAACTGTCTACCGTGGACCTCACTCAACCCATTCCTAAAAGATCCATAAAGGGGGCGTGCATAAGCGCACCAGCGTTGCCTACCGTCCCTGTCCTACTGTTTATTTGTATTTACTTCCTTTATGTTTATGTTCATACCTATACTTGTTATCTTATACATGTTTGACAACCAGCCAACCAACGAAATAAATAAAACCTTTCATTGCATGGGTACAAGCCAAGTTTACATACAGGATCAAGCCCTAACAAGGATCCTTCCTTTTTTTCCTTCTTCCCCTCTTTCCTTCCTTCTTTCCTCCTTGTTTCCCCAACTGGGATGCGCTGTCCGGATTTCAGGGCTGTCCATAGGATGCGGTCAGAAAAGTCCTGTAGCTGCCCTCACAGCTCTGCCCATCTGTAGCTCCATCACAGAGAACTTTAACTGCACCTTTGAGGCCACTACAGGTAGTCCTCCATTTACAACCACACTTGAGCCCAGAATTTATGTGGCTAAGTGAGAAATTTGTTAAGTGAGTTTTGCACCATTTTATGACCTTTCTTGCCACAGTTGTTAAGTGAATAAGTGCAGTTAAATTAGTAACACGGTTGTTAAGTGAACCTGGTTTTCCCACTGACCTGGCTGGTCAGAAGATGGCAAAAGGGGATCACATGAGCCTGGGACACTGCAACCGTCATAAATATGAGTCAGTTGAGAAGCATCTGAATTTTGATCACATGATCATAGGGAAGCTGCAAGGGTTGTAAGTGTGAAAAACAATCATAAACCTCTTTTTTCAGTGCCGTTGTAATTTCGGTCGCTAAATGAACTGTTGTAAGTCGAGGACTAGCTGTATTTTGGCCACATCCTGTGGACACTTTGGCTGCGTTGGTTAAGAGATTAAATGCTATTTGGAATTACTCTTTATACCTCCAGAGAGACAAATGGGGTATCCTGGACTTGTAAGGAAATCTGTTCTCCATCAATGGTGAATTTTCTGGAGTATAAAGCACCTATGGAGACAGAAAGAAAGAAAAGCGGGAAGATAATTAACATATCAGAGACGGCATGGATTCATCTGACTTTCCTCCAATTTTGCCCCAAACAGGAAGAACTTTTCTTGCTTCTAAGGCAAGAATGTTGAGAGCCAGGAAGCACGTAAGTTGAATGCATTATTATTACTACAAATAGGTCTTGACTTACAACCAAAATTGAACCCAAAATTTCCATTGCTAAGTAAGACAGTTGAGCTTTGCTCCATTTTATGACCTTTTGTGCCACATTTATTAAGTAAAGCACTGCCATTTTTAAAGTGAACCTTGCTTCCCCCATTGACTTGGCTTGTCAGAAGTCTGCAAAAGGGGATCACGTGACCCCGGGTCACTGTAACCGTCATAAATATGAGTCAGTTGTCGAGCGCCTGAATTTTTATCACATGACCATAAGTGTGGTCATAAGTGTGAAAAATGGTCATAAGTCACTTTTTTTCTGCGCCATTGTAACTTTGGTCACTAAATGAATGGTTGTAAGTAATGATTATACTACCAGTGATAATAATTTTCCCTTCCCTTCCCTTCCCTTCCCTTCCCTTCCCTTCCCTTCCCTTCCCTTCCCTTCCCTTCCCTTCCCTCTTCCCTTCCTTTCCCTTTCCCCTTTCCCTTCCCTCTTCCTTCTTCTCCCTTTCTTTCCTTTCCCTTCCCTTCCCTTCTCTTCCCTTCTCTTCCCCCTTCCCTTCCTTTCCATTCCCTTCTTCCCTTCCCTCCCCTCCCCAATAGTTTCCTCCTAAACTCCATCAGAATCTACTTCCAGGGAATTTCAATCCATAATTCAGGTTCTGCCTTGGGGGTAAAGGCCCTAACCTAACTCCAGCCACTGTATGAGTACCTTTTAAACTTCTTTTTGATTTTTTTTTCCTTTTCACACCAGACCAATTATTATTTTTAACTTAAACCGATTCCTGCCGCACGAACCACAGCCTGATGGGCCGCCCAAGAGAGCCAAAGATGTTTTTTCCTAGCAAAAAGAGCCAAGACTCTGATGGCTGTTTGGCTCATTTCTCATCACGGAACATTTCAGAGATGACCCTGCAAAGTTTTCACTGGACTCATTCTCCCGTTGCTAACAATAAAATACATAAAAGCAGAAGGGCTGGGGGAGAGGTAGTTGAATGATTACATTTCAGAAAGTGAAACTAGGCAAAGGGTTTTTAGAGACTGTTACATGCTGTTATGAAATATTAAATAAGCCAGAGTGTAGACTTTTACCCAATGGCATTAAAAGTCAGTTTCCAGTCTGATTCAGTGATCTGCCTGCAGGAATATGACAAACTGTGTATTTATCTGACCCATTTGGCCTTTGCATTCGGCTCCTTCGTCTAAACCAGTCAGCCTTGGAGACTTTCAGATGTCTGGACTTCAACTCCCAGAATTCCAAATGCAGCATGGCTGGCTGGGGAATTCTGGGAGTTGAAGTCCACACATCTGAAAGTCACCAAGGCTGAGAAACACTGATCTAAACTGAAATAATTAAAAACTAATTGAAGTCTTTGCAAAACTGCCTCTATTGTGGTTTGTTGAAAAATCTCTGCTCAACTGGGTGGCCAGGGATGGGAATAAATGCACCGAAATGTTTACAGGGAGCCAATGGAGACGAGTTTCCATTGTGTCACAAGGCCATGCCAAAAATACTCATGATAAAGAGCATTGCACAAGAGCCTCTGTGTGTAGAACACACCACCAGTCAAAAGTGCGGCTCAGCTAACTAACATTGAAAGATCACATTCAGTGGTTCTGAGATCACATCTGCCGGCTCCTTTTGAATCCTGAATCTGATCCTGGTGATTTGAACTTATTTAGAGTGGATATAGGAAGTCTTCAACTTACTACCATTCATTTAGTGACTGAAAGTTACAACGGAACTGAAAAAAGTGAGTTATGACCATTGCAGCATGTCCCATGGTCACATGATCAAAATTCAGATCTTTGGCAACTGGCTCATGTTTATGATGGTTGCAATGTTCCAGGGTCAGGGGATCATTTTTTTGAGACCTTCTGACAAGCAAACTCAATGGGGAAGCCAGATTCACTTAACAGTTGTGTTACTAATTTAACAACTGCAGTGATTCCAGAGGTGGTGTTCAGCTGGTTTGTACCGGTTCGTGTGAACCATTTGCGGAAATTAGGCTAAGGTTGCCAAACTGGTAGCGATGCCCAGCTGAACCGGTCCTCCGGTTGCCGCTCGCTCGCTCTGCCTGCCATTTTCATTGCCTTGCAAGTCCAATGGGATCCGCATGCGCAAAGAACATGGCGGCAACAGCAGCAGATTTTTCCACAACCTCTGGTACTTTTTGGTGGCCTGCAGACAGCCGCTGCAGCCACAAAGCGGCTTTCAAAGAGGCAGCGGCTGGGAGGCTTCTTTGTGGCAGCTGGCTGGGGGCTGCCAAAAGCTCCGGTCAGCTTGCCTTCCGGACTCTGGAACAGCCGCCGCGGAAGGTAAGCAGCCTGAACAAGAGGCGGTGGTGGGGGAGGAAGCGGGGCTAGGGCCAAGGGCGTTAAAGGAGGGGAAACGGGGGATACTGGCGAAGGGAGGGCGGGGGTAGATAGGTGGAAATTCCAAAAATTTTCCTACCTTTTCATGTGGGCGTGGCTAGGTGGGGGGGTCATGTGATTGAGTGGGTGTGGGTGTGAGTGATGTCAAGTTGGCCACACCCACTCAGTCACATGCCCCGCCCACTGAACCAGTAGTGAAAATTTTTGAAACCCACCACTGAGTGATTTGCTTAACAACTGTGGCAACAGGGGTTGTAAAATGGGGCAAAACCCACTTAGCAACTGTCTCGCTGAGCAACAGAAATTTCGGGCTCCCTTGTGGTCATAACCTGAAGACTAGCTCGAGGTGTTCTATCTATCCACTCTATGCTGGCTGAGGGATTCTGGGAGTTGAAGTCCATGCATCTGAAAGTTACCAGGATTGAGAATCCCTGTTCTAAGACAGACCTGGGCATTTCATGGGCCCTTTGGCTGTCCCTGCCCAGCCTGTGTGAGGCAAATGTAAATAAGGGGACGCCTGGCATGCAAAACAACTGCATTGCTTCTATTCTGAAGGGGATTGTTGGGGTTTTTTTTTTCAATTTATGTATAAGTGTGTGTGTGTGTGTGTGTGTGTGTGTGCACGCCTACGTACCTTTGCATCTTCACAGTTATATTGTCTCAGCCTCCCACGATGGTCAGAGTTTCTCATGTGGCCCCTTGGGAAAATGAATTGCCCACCCCCGCTTTTAGGGGTGAGCTGAGGAAGATTTTTTTTATGGGACTGTTGTTGGTTGCATACCAGCCAGAATCATCTGATGGGGCATACACGTGGTCCTCGACCTACGACCACAATTGAACCCAAAATTTCTGTTGCTAAGCGAGACAGTTGTTAAGTGAGTTTTTCCCCATTTTGTGACCTTTCTTGCCACAGTTGTTAAGCGAAACACTGCAGTTGTGAATTAGTAACATGGTTGTTAAGTGAATCTGGCTTCCGCCCTGACTTTGCTTGTCAGAAGGTCGCAAAAGGGGATCGCATGACCTGGGACACTGCAACAGTCATAAGTATGATCCAGTTGCCAAGCATCTGAATTTCGATCATGTGGCTGTAGGGATGTTGCACAATTGTAAGGATGAAAAACTCATAATCACTTTTTCAGTGCCATTGTAACTTTGAACAGTCACTCAATGAAATGTTGTAAGTCAAGGACTAGCTGTGTATCTATGGCTCTGCTGGCCTTTGTAGACCAGAGGCCATTTCATCCTATCAGCGAGAGGCCCCCATCAGATGCCAATTCGTAAGAGAATGCATTATTTTGCCTCCATCCAGTCCCTCTCTGTGCTAATGTAAACCCCTGTCAGCCCCAGGAGACAGATGAGAAACAGAGCAGGACTTCTGCACCCTCCGTGGCTGCTCAGAGCAGAAACCTCAACAGAGACCAGGAGGTCAGGCAGTCCTGAAATAAATACCTTCTGTGGCAGCCGGGATGAAAAATGCCTTCAGTGTGGTATTCTTCTGCATCAAACTAACGTAAAAATAGTCTTCGGTTTACGATCACAACTAGGACCAGAATTTCTGTCGCTAAGCAAGACTGATCTGAAGTGAGCCATGCCTGATTTTACAACCTTTTTTTTGCCACAGGTGTTACAGGAATCACAGTTGCCGTTGTTAAGTGAATCACACAATTAAGCAAATCCACCTTCTCTCCATCTCCCCTTGTCAGAAGCCAGCTGAGAAATGGCAATCATGTGATCCCAAGTGCCAAGTGCCTGAATCTTGATCAGGTGGCCATAGGGGTGCTGGGAGAACCAGTCGCAAGTCACTTTTTTCAGACCCACTGTAACATCAAGCGGTCTAAACTAATGGTTATAAGTGGAGGACTACTTGATACCTCCTATGCCAGTTTCAGCCCATAGGCCCAGGAATGCTGCTGATCCCACTGGAGGTGAAACCATAGGATGAACAGTTACGGGAACAAGGTATTTCTAGCCTAACAAAGGGGAAGGTTGGGAATGACCTGATAACTATCTTCCAGTACTTGAGGAGGGGCTGCCATAGAGAAGAGGGGGCCCACCTGTTCTCCAAAGCACCTGAGAGCAGGAGAAGAAGTAACGGGTGGACGTCTGTGGAGAGTCTCAGTCATCCAGGTCATGGTTGTCCCAAAGGTGCTTTTTCAAGAGGCAAGTGGACTTTCTGTTTTTTCTTTGAAAACATTTCCCTTCTCATCCAAAAGCTTCTTCAGTTCTGATTCTTCTTCTCAGAGCTGAAGAAGCTTCTTGGATGAGAAGCAAAACATCTGCAAAGAAAAACCAGAAACTCCAGTTGCCTCTTGAAAAAACACCTTTGGGATAACAGCTGGAAGATCATTAAAGAAAGATCCAACCAAGAAGGAGAAATTTCCTGACAGTGAGAACGATTAATCAATGGAACGGTTTGCCTCTGGAAGTTGTGGCTGCTCCATCACTGAAGGCTGTTAAGAAGAGATTCCACAATCACTTGATTGGAATGGTATAAGCTCTCCTGCCTCGACAGGGGATTGGACTAGAAGACCTCCGAGGTCCCTTCCAGGCTTACGGTTCTATGAGATGTGAAGATCTAAAGCCGGTGTTCTAAGGAGGGGGTCTCCCTTCTTCTAAAGCAGATGGCTCTCAAGGCAAGGGGAGGGTCTCCTGGAGACTCATAAGAACGGGATTGTTCCAAAGGGCCTTGGAGCCTTGGATACATTTGAGTTCCTGACTGCCAGGAATGTCATTTTCATTGTAACTTTGTAACTTTAAGTATTCGTTAAGTTGTTGCTCTTTCATTGTCTATTATTGTAGGGCTCTTGTTCCCTTTGTGTCTGCTAAATGGCTTAGGGCTAACTTTAAGGTTAAGGTTATCAGTTGTTGCTTGACAGTTACCACTGCAAATTTATGTCATCACAGCAAGGATATCAAACAAAGGATGACATTCAGGATCAAGATAAAATCTTTTTGGACATGAAGTTTCAACGCTAGTGGCAGGCAAAAAAGGCTCCTACCAAAGTGTTATCGATATTATTGCATTGGCTGCAGCTCTCGCTTCTGTAAACTGCCGAGACTTCCTTTGTCTGAAGCAGTTAATAAATTCATTTAAAACAAAAAGCAGTTTCTCCAATTTGCAGATCTATCCATTTCATTGCTTCCTTATTTCCATGGAGTTGATTTGTCAAATTTGCATTTTAGTAGCAATTTTCTTCACTCCACACAGTGTTTGCAAACCATTACACTGGGGTGGTTTTTTTTCTACATTATTATCATGAATAAATGCAGATGATTGGGAAGACGTGTTTTGCAGTTCACACAAACACATTCTGTCTTTCACGCTTACTTCAAGGCAGTAGTTCTCAACCCTGGCAACTTTAAGGCATGTGGACTTCAATTCCACATGCTGCCTGGGGAATTCTGGGAGCTGAAGTCCCTGTATCAGTTGAAGTTGGTAAGATTGAGAACCATTGCCTTAGAGCCGTGATGGCGAACCTATGGCACGGGTGCCACAGGTGGCACGCGGAGCCATATCGGTGGGCACGCGAGCTCAGCTCCGGCACGCATGCATGCGCCAGCCAATTTTCGGTCCTTCTGGGCCCACAAGAAGTCAGGAAACACACTGTTCCCGGCCTCCAGAGAACCTCTGGGGAAGGGGGAGGCCATTTTTGCCCTCCCCAGGCTCCTAGAAAGGCTCTGGAGCCTGGGGAGAGCAAAAAATGAGCCTACTGTGCCATCACGTGCCAAAAGTGGGGGGAGCATGGGGGGGCGAGGCGCATAGAATTAGGGATGTGGGCACGCTTGCGTGTGACCCCACCGCGCTCCCCTCAGTTTTGGCACACGATGGCAAAAAGGTTAGCCATCACTGCCTTAGAGTAAGCGTGAAAGCATAGTCACCCTTTTTTAAGGATTACACTGAAGCCTCAACCAGGAGAAGGCCTCTTCCAGCTACAGCAGAGACACACTGTGTTTGTGAGAGCTGCAAAACACTTCTTCCCAATCATCTCTTGAGTGCTGCAGGCCTAAAGTATTTTCCAACTGTGAACAGTTTTACTGATCTTCTTTCTTACGTTGAATTTGCAAGCATTCCCAGGCAATTCCTTTACTCTTAGGAAAGCTTGATATTCCATTGTAAGAGGACCAAGCTGTTGCTTGCTGCACAAGAACACAGACTGGATTTGGGGCAATTCAGATAACGAAAGCCCCCTCCCCTTTTTCAGAGCACTAGAAGCAAACAGAAGCCTTTCTTTGATGCTGCTCTTTTGAAAAGTCCTCGCAGCCCCATTCTTTGGCAGAAGAGAAAAGCAGAACAGAGATGGCCTCTGTTTGTTCAGTGGCTGCATGGCAGGATCCTTTGATCCTTTCTTTCTTTTTAATTAAAACTGTGCCGGGAAAGTAATCTCTCAGCTGCCTCTCAATGGAGGCGATGCTGGCTTAAAAAAACCAGCCCCTTCCCCTATGGAGGGCACAGACTGTAAATCACAGAGCTTTGATTTATGGCCGTCATTGCTAGAAGCAATATTTGAAAGTGGGATGGTCTGAAAATGAGACATTTCTGAATCTTAAAAACAGACCCACACACCCCACCCTCCTCCTCTGGACTGGCTCCGTTCTCTTCCCGGATGGACCCCGGGAGCTGCCCACCCACCCACTCGCCCTTCCAGGCTCTGGAGCCAGACAGCCCCAGCCCCCGTTTGCTTCCATCAAGACCCACAAGGCAGCAGCCAGACGTACCGGTGTTGGCTTCATAGTCTCCAATGAACCTCTTGGTGAGAAACCGCACAACGAGGGCTGCAAAACAAGAGAAAAGACCAGGATGTGTAATGGACCCAGAAATTGCCATGGCGGGTAAAGAGGGGCAATTAAAGGTGCCTGTTCTGTCTCACTATCCCATGAATTTCATGATTAATGTGAGGGATGGGGGTTGGAAACTCCTCTTGTGGGCTGACTCAGTAGATCGTCCCACCGTTTCACAAATGCAGAGGTTAAGATGCTTGTTCTTAAACCAGAGGTGCTTAGATCTGGCCCGTGGGGCACCCTGGAAACAACGAAGGACCAGCCTGTGCTGAGCAACTTGCGAGCTCCGTTTTTGGCCACGATGGCCTCTGCCAGTGAAAATGGAACTGAGGGGGGCATGCGTGGCCAAATACGGAGCTCCTGAGGGCCATGCATGGCACCCCGAGCTTCATTTTCACTGGCAGAGGGTTGCAGGAGGCTGTCGTGGCCAAAGATGGAGCTCGTGAGGACCACACGCACCTCCCCAAGCTCCATTTTCGCTGGCAGAGGGGTGCAGGAGGCCATTGCAACTCGGGAGCCCATTTTCACTGGCAGAACGCTCAGGCCACAACAGGTACCCCCAAAATGAGTGATGTAGAGCTAGGCACGCCCACCCTGGCCATACCCACCCCAGCCCCCCAAAATCAAACACAACCCTGATGCGCCTCTCAATGAATCGAGTTTGACACCCCTGTCTTAAAACCATCCATGGCTTATTTGAAAATAAAAACTTACTTAGGACTCCTATAACGATCAGGAGCCAGCCTTGCAGGGAAGTTGTCAAAGTGGGTCAAAAAAATCAAGATGGTGGCCACAAGGTACAATTGAAGCCCCACCCATTATTAGGTGTATTTCTTGTGTGCTCTAGCTTCAGTTGCACCACTGTGGTGGCCATCTAGACTTTTTTGACCTGCCCTGCAACACCCTGAAATCATGCCACACCAGCCAGCATAGTTAACAAGATTTGTTATCTTTAGTATTACACCATGCACATCCCTGCAGATGTGAGTTGTAATACAACACACACATTGTATTCAACAGAATAAAAATAGTCTGGGTTGAACTGTGGAGTCCTTGCTGCTCTCTGAGCTTCAGTTTCTTGTTTTTTGCAGATATTTCATGATCCGACTAGGTAACATCATCAGTACTAGAAGGGAGTGGGGCTTGTGGAGTGGAGGAGATGAAGAAGGGAGGAGGAGGAGGAGGACAAGCAAGGGGAAGACTGGAGGTCCCTGATGCCTTCTGAAGTTGGTTATTTTCTTGCAGGTGTTTCATCATTACCCAATAGTAACTTCATCAGAGCATAGGCTCTGTATTTTCAAAGGAATCTCCAATTAAAAGAAAATACGCATAAAATGGCCCTCAAAAACCTTCAGAGTCATTTAAACTCCCAAAATCAGAAAACACCCCACAAAAGAGGGGGAAATGGAGGTGGAGAGAGCTGCCCTCTTTTAACCAGCGTGCAGTTTCGTACCTTGACAAAGATTGTTTGGAGTCCCAGAGGGTGAGACCTTTGATTTGGGTCCCAAGTAAACTGTGCTCAGGTTGGGGAGAGATCCATATGGAGAATATCTATTGATGTGGTCATTAGGAGTCGACACTGACTTCCCCATCCCCTTCTCTTCCTTCTTCTCCCCTTCTCCTTCTTCTTTCCCATCTCCTTCCTATCCTTCTCCTCCTCCTTTTCCCCCATCTCCATCTCCTTCCCCTTCTCTTCCTCCCTCTTCTCCTTCTTCTCCCCCTTAAGGATTTCATCAAACTGAAGGTCTCCCCAACATTTCACCTCTGCCTGAAGTTTCTTTCTCATGAAGGAACGCAATGGGTCTCTTGAACCCCTTGCCAAAGGCTCTCAGGGAAGACGCCTTTCAGATTTCAGCTGCGCCTCTCACACTAGCAGCCCCAGCAAACTAAGAGTTCCACATGATGGAGTGTCCCAGTCGGGGGCACTGGATGTTATTGGAGGTTAGGCCAGGAGACCTTTTTGCTATAAATTTCCTATTGTGTTTTCACACTTTGAAAAGGCTCCCATTTTATTTATTTTTGCCTGTCTTTCTCGCATTCTTTCACCGGGGAGGCTGGGAAAGGGTGACCCTTCACCACGGTGTCACTCTTGTCACAACTCATTGTACTTCCTTGACTAAATGGAATTTCTTCCAGCAGAGTTTTTTTCCCCTGCCCAGCTTATCCCTTTGAGGAAACGGGTCACGTGAGAACAAGGCATTTTCTTCCAAGCAAAAGGCAAGGCAGAAAGAGATCAGCTCTGAGCTCCGGTTTCATACCACTTTTGTGTGGGTGGATGGATGTGAAATCATCTGGTGGAGGCTGAGTCTACATGGGAAGATCCAAGTACGCATGCAAAGCTTCAGAAACATGATGTTCCCTTGACTTTGCTTGTGTGAAAGATTATGACGTTCCCTGGGAAGAAGAAAGAAGGAAGGAAGGAAGAAGGGGGCGGTTAACCCCTGTGCTCCCCACCAATTTTCCCATGCAACTGCTCCCAAATGGAGACTTAGCTTGTCTGGATAAACATTCCTCAACCTTGGCGTCTTTAAGATGAGTGGACTTCAAGCCCCAGAATTCCCCAGCCAGCATGCTAGCCAAGGAATTCTGGGAACTGAAGTTCACTCCTCTTAAGTTGCTACAGTAGAAAGAGACATCCTGGTTTAGATCTCCAGCCAGACTCTGAGATCAGAACCAAACTCCAAAAATAAACTGGCTGGGAAAATAGACTCTTAAAAGGGACTGTAGCAGTTAAAAATCAGAGTGCATGGAAGGACCTGTGACCCTGACATTGTCACTTCTCTTCGTCACATTCCCACATACACATATAAACTCTCATCCTTGACAATGGGAATGCATGAGCTACATCTTGTAAGATTTATCACAGTGACCTTGGTTACTGAATTTTGTTTCAGCCAGATTATATTCCCAAAGTGTCCAAGAAGCTCTGCCAAGATGAGCAGTCATGAAGACCAAACAGGCCACCTCTAACACAAAATCCTTGGATGTGGTTTGGGAAATGTTCATAGTTCACACCTAATGAAGGTAAATCTTGATGTCTATGAGATTTTTCAATCATCCAGGTCATAGTTGTTCCACAAAGGTGCTTTTCCAAAAGGAAACTGAACTACCTTAGTTTTTTCTTTGAAAACTTTTGCTTCTCATTTGCTTCTTCCGTTTTAACTTAGTTAGAACTTCAGTTAGAACTGAATTCACTTCCTGGATGAGAAGCAAAACATTTTCAAGGGAAAAAAACAAGGAAGTCCAATTGCCTCTTGGAAAAGCAATTTTAGGGTAAATTCTGGTGGTTTCTGAGAGAACCTGGTGTCCTGTTTTAAGGAGGACTTTGAAAACCAGTCCAGTCCAGATCCAGGTTCCAAAAGAAGACTAAGAAATAAGAAAAGAACAAGGCCAAAACATTGTCTCTTCTATAGGTAACAACATCTGGGGAGTAGAGATTAAATCTCGTAATCCACTTGGTCGCTCTCTTCTCCACTCTGGTACAAAATCCAGCATGTCTTTTAAAATGACAGTAATGTCCATATTTGTATTTGTTCTTCTGAAAGAGCCCATCATCTCTGTCCTCTTGATCAAAGACATTTAAGGGCCATTCCTCCTAAGATCTCAGGATACAATCCAGAATTCTTCACAATAAACTACCCTGCAGGTGAAATCTCTCCACTTCATGAAAAAATCTGTGGATGTTGAGACAGCTTTTCCCCAATTGTTACTTGTGCCCACCCCCTGACCAAAGGAGCGGTTTGAGGAACCTTGTCCAAGTAGTTCTTCTCCTTTGGTGCCTGCCGAATTTTGCTATCTTTCACCAGGTAGCAGGTTCTTCCTTCAGCAGCAGATATGTCCATCTTATCTTGCCCTAGGAGCCAACCCACAACTTGGAAGCTGGAACTCCCAGTATCTCCTGATCTACTTCCAACAAAGGATCGTGCAAAAGTTCACCAGATTTCTGCATGCAGGGATCTCTTTTCCTACTTCCAGAGACCCTTCCTCCACTTCTAGAGGACTCTCAAGAAGTCTGGGCTGATGGTTGTCAGGCATATTGGGTAGACCAGACAGTAAACACAGACAGATAAACTAATCCTACTTTATTGTAAAGCTAGAGAATCTAGCAAGTCTGAAAGTACAAATCTCCCACTGTCTCCTTTACAGCTTGAGAAACTAGGGAGGGTCTCTTCTGAATCTCTTTCTCCATCCATTATCCTGCTGTGGGCTCTGATGTCTCTTATCTGACTGTTCCCTAGGCAGCATCTCTTCACCTTGTCACCCAAGGTCTTTCCCACATACAATAATACTGACTTAATGGTTGCCCCAAAATATTGTTTGCTGATTCTCACTTAGCATCCTCAGATACGAGCCAGTATGATGTGCCGTATTTTTCGGAGTATAAGATGCACTTTTTTCCCTCCTAAAAGAGGGTGGAAATGTTGGTGCATCTTATACACCAAATACAGCCATTTTTGCTTCCTGAAGCCCCGCCCCACTCATCCCATTTTTGTGAAAAATGGCCTGTTTTTCAGAAAAACAGGGTATGCAGAGTTCGGGAGGCCTGCAGCGTGCTCCTGGGGTCCGGGGAGGACAAAAACCTTTTTTTTCTTACTTACGGCTTTGAAATCTTGGTGCCTCTTATAGTCCGAAAAATAGGGCAATTAATGGTTAAGCATTGAACTGGCACTGGAGATACCAGGTCCAAGCCTACCCTCAGCCACAGGAAGCACTTTAGACCAGTACCCCTCCTTCTCCCAGCCCAGTCTATCTCTCAGAGCTCTTATAGGGGAAATGGGAGGAAGGATTTATATTTACATCACTTTCAAATTCCAGAACAAAGGCTTAATACAGCTAGTCAACTAGGCCCTATATTTCTGTTGCTAAGCAAGACAGCTGTTAAGTGAGTTCTGCCCCATTTTACAATCTTTCTTGCCACAGTTGTTAAGCGGATCACTGCAATTGTTAAATAAGTCACACAGTTGTTAAGTGAATCTGGCTTCCCAATTGACTTGGTTTGTCAGAAGGTCACAAAAGATGATCACATGACCTCGGGACACAGCAAGCGTCGTAAATATGAACCAGTTGCCAAATGTGTGAATTTTGATCATGTGATCAGGGGGTGCTGCAAAGCTTGCAACTGTGAAAAACAGTCATAAGTCACTTTTTTTGGTGACGTTGTAACTTCGAACGGTCACTAAATGAACTGTTATAAATCGAGGATTATCTGTACTTGCTAGTTCTCACTGTAACTAGCCTGAAACAATCTGAAGTCAATAAATCAGAATCTGCCAATCTGAGCAATGTTAAGATGGGTGGACTTCAACTCCCAGAATTTCCCAGTCAATAGGCTAGGGAATTCTGGGAGTTGAAATCCACCCATCTTAACATTGCTGAGGTTGAAAACACTGCAATAAATTGTCTTTCAACTGACCAATTAAAGGAGCAAAAAAGAAAATAAACAATGCTCTTTCTATGCTCTTTTTAAAACAAACCCTGCCCGCCACAGTGCAGGCTGGGAAATTCAGCTGATGCCCCAGGCTCAACTGCCTTCCTGCTCAAAAAAAAAAAAAGTGCTTCCGAGGGGGTTACTGGTGGGGAAGGGACTCAGAATCTGGGACAGAGGCCTTCCACACAAGTTCTGGGCTTTTTACTACAACTCTGTGTTGGCTTATGGGAGACTCAGATAGATCCATTTCTGTCTTATTAGACTTCTTCAGTGAGCCACACCCTATTTCAAGTATCCTCCCTGTAAAAGGTACAATATATATATATATATGCCATTGCTGCCATTATGCAGCCTGGCCAGGAGCTAAGCAGCTCAGCCATCCCATGGTAGAACACAGAATAATAGAGTTGGAAGGGACTTTGGAGGTCTTCTAGTCCAACCCCCTGCTCAGACAGGACACCCTTTAAACATTTCAGACAAATGTTTGTCCAGTCTCTTCTTGAAGGCCTCCAATGATGGAGCAGCCACAACCTCTAAAGGCAAGCCATTCCACTGGCTAATTGTTCCCACTGTTAGGAAATTTCTCTTTATTTCCAGGTTGCTTCTCTCCCTGAGTCATTTCCATTCATTGCTTCTTGTCTTGCTTCTGGTGCTTTGGAGAATAGGTTGACATCCCCCCTCTTCTTTGTGACAGCCCTTCAAATATTGGAAGACTTCTATCATTTCACTCCAGTCCTTCTCTTCTTCCTTAGACTAAACTTCCCCAGTTCCCACAACCGTTCATCCTTCTGTTTTAGCCTCCAGTCCCTTATCATCTTTGTTGCTCTTCTCTGCGCTCTTTCCAGAGTCTCCCCTCTTTTTCCAACCAATAGTTGGAAGGCCAGAGGATACTCTGCCCATCTAAGAATGATGCCAAGGAATCCTAGAAGACTTCCATGTGCCTGCCAGTCAAAACAGACCAACTCACTAATTCAGACAGAATTCTGCTCAAAAATCTGCCTCCTCCCCATTGCCTTTAGTTTGGAAGGATTTAAATATGTCAAGGGGGAGGAGGTTTTTTAGGAACTATGCTCGGTGCTTGTTTTTCCCCAAGCAACAATTACTGCTGCTTTTACACAGAACCTGGGCAGACAGTTTCCTGCAAAAATGAAAGCATTTGAAGCATTCTTTTCATGAATGGGAGAATTTTTGTAGACTATATTTTTCTCCCCATTGCTAGTAGCTTGCAACCATTTGGAAACATCTAATTTTTTTTAAAAATGCAGGTAGTCCTCAACTTACAATCATAAATTTAGCAACTGAACAGCACTAAAAAAGTGACTTATGACCAGATCCTCCCTTTTACGACCATTGCAGCATCACCGTGGTCACATGATCAAAATCCAAGTGTTTGGCAACCTGCCTATATTTATGATAGTTGCAGTGTTCTGGGGTCACATGACCACCAAATGGCTTCTCACAAGCAAATGATTGTGTGATTCACTCAACAACTGCAGGACATCACTTAACAATGGCAAAAATGTTCGTAATATTGGGCATGATTCACTTAACGGCTGCCTTGCTTAGCAATGGAAATTCTGGTCCCAATTCCAGTCATAAATCACATTTGTAACCCAAGTTTTAATACAGATAGTTCTTAGCTTATAACAGTTCATTTAATGGTCAATCAAAGTTCCAATGGCACTGAAAAGGTGAACTATGACCAGTTTTCACACTACAATCATTGCCACATCCCTATGGTCATGTGATCAAAATTCAGATGCTTGGCAACTGATTCATATTTATGACAATTGCAGTGTCCCTGGATCATGTGGTCCTCTTTTGCGACCTTCTGACAAGCAAAGTCAACAGGGGAAGGCAAATTCACTTAATGACCATGTTACTAATTTAACATCTGCAGTAATTCACTTAACAATGGTGGCAAGAAAGATCATAAAATGGGGCAAAACATTAACAACTCTTACTTAGCAACAATAATATCGAGCTCAATTCTGTTCATAAGTTGAGGATTACCTGTATGTGTAAGAGGGGAAAGAAACAAAGTAAGCATTCTTTGAATTTTGCTGCTTTTAACTTTAATATGTGCTTTGTCCTAAGTTATTCTGATGACCTACAAACTGACCGATAAAACAAATAGGATGCAAAATTACAACGCTTGCCCACTAACCAATTACAGGAATTGGATATGTCTAGTCTAGTGGAAAGGAGGACTAGGGGTGATGTGATAGCAGTCTTCCAATATTTGAGGGGCTCAAAGAAGAGGGGGGGGAGCAACCTATTTTCCAAAGCATGAAAAGGCAAGACGAGAAACAATGGATGAAAACTAACCAAGGAGAGAAGCAACCTGGAACAAAGGAGAAATTTCCTAATGGTGAGAGCAATTCAC
The DNA here is from genome assembly GCA_012654045.1 of Ptyas mucosa. NCBI lineage: Eukaryota > Metazoa > Chordata > Lepidosauria > Squamata > Colubridae > Ptyas > Ptyas mucosa. Next base: position 10,555,969 of record WNWU01000035.1, read on the forward strand.
AAATGGAACAGAAGTTGCCCTCAGAAGTTGTGGGTGCTCCAACACTGGAGGCTTTTAAGAAGAGATTGGACAGTCACTTGTCTGACATGGCATAGTCTCTTGCTTGCAGGGGGGGGGGGGGTTGGACTAGAAGACCTCCAAGGTCCCTTCCAACTCTCTTATTCTATGAGAAGGATCGCTGGGGTCTCATCACCATCTGACCAGCCATCAACCCTCCCTTGCAGTTTCAGCCTGAGGTCAATCGGGCGTTATCTCATTCATGGCTGATTTCCACCCTGGTGATTTCTCATTGACCAATCCAGGACAATGAGCTTCTGAAGAAACCCAGCGGTGCCTTTTATCAACGCCCAGTCCTGGCTTTTCTCCTGCTTCCCCTGCCCCAGATCTGGCTTCTTTCACTGGAAAGGGAAAAACATCTCCTGAACTTCTGTGTCCCTCAAAACAAGCCGAGCTCGGAATCGTCAGTTCTATCAAACATTAACAGAGAACCGGCTGAAAGCGCAGCGGGTCGAAAGGAGGGAGCGATGGGGGAGCGGGGAGGGAGGGAGGGAAGGAAAGCAAACCCCTTCTTTTTTTGGGGGGGTGTCCCTGGGCACTTACCGGTCTTTCCCACGCCGCTGCCCCCCAGGACCACCAGCTTGATGACTTTGTTGGGCGCGCACTCCAGGAGCGGGTATTCCGGGATGGGAACCAGGAGGAAATTCATGGAGTACTGGGACATAGTCATCCAATCGGGCATGCCAGAGGAAGAGACCCAAGGGACGCCCCAGAGGGGCTTGGAGGGGTCCTGGGAAAGGGGGCAGCCTCAAGGGGAGACGCGGGGGCTTCGGGTTTTCCTGCTGCCTGGCCCGGCATGGTCAGGGAAGCGGCATTGCTGGAGGAACCCAGCCGGGCAGCCCCTTCCCCAAAGGCTCTGCTCCAGCAAGCAAGGGAAAGTTTGCATCGTTGCAAACTCCAGTGAAAGCTGACTCCGGCGCTCCTCAGCCAATCAAACGGGCCGGGCCGGCATTCCAGCGGGTGGGCAGACGGACCGGGCCTCCTGCTCGCTCGCTCGCTCGCCCACCCACCGCCCACCCTCCCCTGTCTTCCCCGCCCGGCTCGGCTCGGCTCGGCTCGGCTCGGCAGCTTTGCGCACGGCGCCTTGGATAGGATGCGAAGGAGGCAGCACCCGTGGACCTGGGGAGGGGAGATGGGACGGGCAGGGAGGGCATGGCTTGCTTGGGGAGGGGGCCACTGCAGGTGAAAAGCCGGCACCTCTGCAAGGGGAAGAAGTTCACCAAGTCCCGGACCTGGTTGCAAAAGCCCATTCCTCTTTCCCTGGGAGGAATGGGCTGAAGGGGTGTGTGTGTGTGTGTGCTGGATTAGAAGGCAACCCCCCGATTTATTCCTGGTCCCTCCTCCCTCACCCTTAGCAACTTTAAGGTGTGTGGACTTCAACTCCCAGAATTCCCCAGCCAGCATGGATGACTGGGGAATTCTGGGAGTTGAAGTCCACATATCTTAATAAGGGTGAGGGAGGCTGCTGCAGGGAGTAACTCTATCTCGGGGGCAGAACAAGGGCCCCGAGAGATCAGGTGGGGGCTCTTGGAAGAGGAGGCAAGAAAAAATAATAAATGGGGGCTTCAGTAGGGTCTGGCATTATTGAAGGCATTGAGGAATCTGGTAAGGAAATCTCTCTGAAACAATGACCCAACGGATCACAAGTTGTCTAGTACAGGGGTCTCCAACCTTGGCAAAGCAAAGCAAAGCAAAGCTGGCTGGGGAATTCTGGGAGTTGAAGTCCCCCAGGCTTAAAGTTGCCAAGGTTGGAGACCCCTGGTCTAGTATACAGGTAGTCCTCGACTTATAAGAGTTCATTTAGTGACAATTTAAAGTTACAACGGCACTGAAAAAAGTGACTTATGACCATTTTTCACTTACAACCATTGCTATGAATATTATTTATTCAATTGATATGTTGCCCATCCTGTGATTCGAGGCACCTCTGGATGGCTTACAGCTTAAATATCAAGAGCAATGGAGAACAGAATATAAATGAAGGCTCTGAAAGGAAAATGATTCTGTTGCTGGAATTCTTTCAGTCCCATTACTTTCACCTCGCTAAATTTTGTTAATGAGAATTTTCTGAAAATCATGCTCGGAAAGGAACCACTTTCAACTTAAGGCAGCTGCTAAAAAGCCCAGCCGCATGGGACAAAATGTGTATTGTGAGGAGACAACACAAAGTACTGTGAGTTAAGTACTTGTGTCTGACATCACAATGCAAATGTGAAAGTCTAGAGTTTGCATTGTTGTACGATGACACACATGTTGTCTCTTTCATACCATTGTGATTTCTACCATCTGCCTATTCTATTTCTCTGCTCAACCCTCAAAGAGCTCTTCAAATAAACACAACAACAAAAGTGGGCGCTTTGCACAGAGCAGGCTACAATTTCATGTTTGTTGACTGATTTAATCCATTTCTATAGTTGCCTTCTTGCAGTTAACCTCAGTTTAAAAACGATTCCAAACATCGTGTCTGCACAATTAACTTCAGGTTAAAAACAAGAAATAACAGAAACAAACACATCTGAGGGCAAACACAGTCACTGTCAATCCTTATACAACAAACTCATCTCCCACCTTTGGCCAAGGTAAAGCCAAGGTTTTAAAACCTTAAGGAAGGGGTAACAAGATTTTAATTAATTTCCTAATTAAAATGTAAAGAGTAAAGTTTCAAACATTGTTTGGAATAATGAATCTGGAGCATACGCACTGAGACAGTAATCTTGCTCTAGTGGTTAAACAATCAGGAGGCTCTGAATTCTAGTCCCGCCTTAGACATGAAGCTGGTTGAGGTGCTTTGGGCCAATCACCAGGAGACCGTGAGTTCTAGTCCCACCTAAGGCACGAAAGGCAGGTGGGTGACCTTAAGCCAGTCATTCTCCCTCAGCACAACCCACCTCATAGGGTTGATGTTGTGTGGAAAATAGAAGATGTAGTATTACGTTATGTTTGTTACCTTGAGTTATTTATAAAGTAATAAAGGTAGGATAAATAAATACAGGTAATCCTTGACTTACAACAGTTCACTTAGTAACTGTCCAGAGTTACAACGGCACTGAAAGAAGTGGCGTGACCGTTTTTCACACTTACGACCATTGCAGCATCTATGTGATCACATGAGCAAAATTCAGACGCTTGCTAACTGAATCATATTTATGACGGTTACAGTGTCCTGGGGTCATGTGATCCCCTTTTGTAACCTTCTGACAAGAAAAGTCAATGGGTAAGCCAGATTCACTTAACATCCATGTCACTAACTGCAGTGTTTCACTTAATAACTGTGGCAAGAAAAATGATAAAATGAGACAAAACTCATTTAACAAATGTTTCATTTAGCAAACGAATTTTTGGGCTCAATTGTGATCATAAGTCAAGGACTACCTGCAAATCTAATACATAAATCTACCTCTGAAGACATTGTAGGAGGAGCAATAGCACTATATTTATATACCGCTTCACAGTGCTTGACAGCCCTCTCTAAGCAGTTTTTCAGAGTCAGCCTCTTGCCTCCCACAATCTGGGTCCTCATTTTACCCACCTCGGGAGGATGGAAGGCTGAGTCAACCTTGTGTCAGCCTGGTGAGATTTGAACTGCCAAACTGCAGTCAGCTGGCAGTCAGCAGAAGTAGCCTGCAGTACTGCATTCTAACCACTGTGCCACCGGAGATGCTAGTTGATGATGGCAAAAAATAAATAACATCGGAAGATACTCTTATTTGGTGGCTCTTTTTCCAACAAGCACAGCCAAGAGCTTCACAGAAAAGATGGACTGTGGGAAAGATTTGAAGTGGGAACTCTCGTGCAGGTGTCTAGAGAGGAACATCCAAGTGTCTTGGAGATAGCAAAGAAACAAAAATCAGCTTCAAAGTGAACAGGTGGCCAAAGCAGATTATACAGAATTTACACACTCCAATCTTTCCCCTTCACAAGAGATTGTTGACACAATCTGAAGAAAGAGTTTGAGGAAGGCCAGGGAGATAAGACTTGCTAGGCATTTCCTCACAAGAGATTGTTTCTTCAGAGGCAGGAGAGAGTCCAGGGATCCTTATCTTGTTTGCTTATGTGTTGCAAGGCCACCTGGAGGAGATTTTCTGGATTTATTTTACCTTTCTCTTTGACAGCCAGGTGCTAATCTCTCACAAATATCCCCAGAGAGAAAAGAAACTGGCAACCATCTCTAGAGATCTCTTTAATTTAAGTCAGTGTTTCTCAACCATGGGACTTTCTAAGATGTGTGGACTTCAAATTCCAAAATTCTCAGCAATGGCTATGCTGGCTGTGGCATTCTGGGAGTTGAAGTCCATATACCTGATGAATCAGTTTGTTCAACCAATCATAATGTCCTGGCTCATATCTAATTCTAAACCATAAACGATTACACAGCCTTTGACCCTCTTCTGAGAGCAACCTTTCCAACTCACAGATTTGATTAAATAGCTTTGAGAGAGATGGGCAGTATAGAAACATGAGATATAAACAAACAAACGAATGAATGAATATGCCACTCACTGCAAGATGGAGGATTTAAATTGGGAGGAGGCAGAAAGAGAGAGGTTGGGAAGCTGGGTCGTGTGTGAGGCTGATACATGGTATTTTTTGACTCTAGAAACTTTTTAGATAGGTGAACTTCAATTCCCAGAATTCTCTAGCCAGCATGCTTGAGAAACCCAAGCAAAGGAAGCTGGGTCTTGAAATAAAGAGAGGGATTATGAAATGAATGAATTCTCCTGAGACTTAAGTTGTGAAATTCATGAGAAAATAGATAATGGTGAAGAGCGGAAAGGAAATAGCAATAGCACTTACACTTATAGACCGCTTCACAGTAGTTGACAGTCCTCTCTAAATTGTTTACAAAGTCAGCATCTTGCCCCCAACAATCTGGGTCCTCATTTTATCAACCTCAGAAGAATGGAAGGCTGAGTCAACCTTGAGCTGGTGAGAATCGAACTGCCAAACTGCAGTCAGCTGGCAATCAGCAGAAGTAGCCTGCAGTACTGCATTCCAACCACTGCGCCACCACTATAGCTCTGATCTTTGCTGATCCCAAAGGACATAACAGAATAGCAGAGTTGGAAGGAACCTTGGAGGTCTTCTAGTCCAACCCCATATTCAGGTACTGCAGTACTCAGGTACCAACGATACTGCAAACGCTATTTAAATATAGGAAGGAGGAAGTTCATTTAACTCTATCATATTCATAGTCAAAAGAGTAGACTAAGCTTCTAGAACAGGGATGTCCAACCTTGGCAACTTGCCTGAGGAATTCTGGGAAATGAAATCCACAAGTCTTAAAAGTTGCCAAGGTTGCACACCCTAAACTAGAACCTTCAGCTCCAGGGCTGAATCTTACTTGGAAGTGCTCAGCACCTCCTGAGCACCAGTTGTAGCTGGAACGCTTCCTCCGAGGTGTTCACTGGCCCAGATAAAACCTGCTCCAAGGTTCATCCCTCCCAGGTTACTGGAGCACCGTGGCTCAACCTTGGCAATTTAATGATATTGAAATATATGCCGCAGCATCCTGGCCAGAGAATTCTGGGTGCTGCAGGCCACCCGTCTTGAAGCCTGCTGGCCAGGGAGTTATGGAAATCGAAGTCTACACAGCTGAAACTTGCCAAGGTTGAAAACATCGCCTTGCCCATTGCAGGATGTAGAGGAACTATCGGGTTTGCTGGAACCTACAGAATGCAGGTAACCCCCCATTTATAGCCTTTCGTTTGGTGAGTTTGAATTTTCAACTGCACTGAAAAAAGTGGCTTATTGCAGCATCCCCGTGGTCACGTGATCAAAATCCAGCCGCTTGTATTTGTGACGGTTGCCGTGTCCCAAGGATCACGGGATGATCCCCTTTTGCAACCTTCTGACCAGCAGAGTCAACAGGGAGGCCAGAATCACCTTTTAACAACCCAGTTACTAATTTAACAACAGCAGCGATTCGTTTAACAACTGTGACAAGGAAGCTGGTAAAAGGGGGCAAAATTTACTTAACAATTGACTTGTCTCATTTACTAACGGAAATGTTGGGCTCCGTTGTGGTCGTAAATTGAGGATTACTTCACCTGTGCGGGTGGGTGAGACAGAGGGATTTCCCAAAAACCAGCTGGGCGGGAAAGGCCTTCCCAGCCCCCTTCCGAGGATTCCCCCGCTCGCCCGGACCTTTTGCGATCCCCCCCCCCCCCCCCCCGCTTTTCCGCCCAGTTTGGCCTTGAGCCGGGCGAGCCCAGAAAGGGGCGGGGCCTCGTAGCGTTCGAAAGGGGCGGTGCCGGCGGCGGCGGAACGGAGGATGGGCGGAACTTTCCTTCCGAGGCTGCGCGGGCAGGTCGGAGCCGAGTGCGAGTGACGCGCCCCGCCGCCGCCGTCTCCTCCGCCTCCACCCGGAGTGCTTTTTCGGTGGCGCCACCTGCGGCGGCCGCGGCGGCTCCGGCGGCGGCGCTCCCTCGAGCGGCGGGCGGCCAACATGGCGGCGACGGCGGGTTGCAGGTCGTCGCGCGGATGGCAACACTGATGACCGTCCGGAGACTCGCCTCCATCTGTACCATGGTGAGGGGAGGGGGCGCCCCGCAGCATTAGCCCCCCGCCCCACTCCGCGGGGCTTCCCTTTTGGGGCAGGGGAGGGACGGAAATGAGGAGGGGTCTGGCTCTGCGAGGAGGGGGTGGGGCCCGGCAGGAAACCTCTCCCCGGGGCGGTTCTGGGGGCAGCTCTCTGAGCACGTGCAGAGTGCTTTCTCCCGCGGCAGAGGGGGAGGGCGGCTGGAAGGCTGGAGGGGGCGAGGAAAAGCCGCCCCTTTAAGGGACCCCAAAGAAGCCTTTAAGGAACGGGGCTGACTTTTGGGGGTGGGTGTCTTCTCTCCTCTGGGCGCCTCGCCTATTTTTATGTGTGGATTAAACGCATATCGGCGGCCGCCTCCCCCTGCGCGGTGCCTGGGATTCAGAAGACAAAGCCCATCATCCACATGCTCCGTCCACGCGGGAGAAGCAGCTCAGGAGAAGCCCCGGCTGCCCCCTCGATCCGGGCAGGATTTCTCTTTTTCAGAGAAGGACTCCAAGACATCCTTCCAGTTTGGAGCCACCTCTGGACCTTGCCTCTCATGGCCCTGTTAACTGAGACGGGGTATCTGCCCATTCATCGCTTTTTATGAGAGTATATTTATGATATATGTTCTTTAGACAGCATACTCAATTGTTTTTCTGTTTTATATAGCGAGAGATGTGTGTAACAGTTTTATTTTAATGCATCTGGCCTTATTGGTGATTTGATTCTGACATAACATGCAGTTTAAACAGTGAAAAAAGCTGTCATAACAAAATAAGGGAAGAGTGCATTCTAAGTTTGCACGCAATGCAAACTCCATTCCTTGATAAGGTTTTATTTGATTTTTATTCTACTTTTTTAGTGTATAAATAATGCAAGGTAGCAATCGTACCTAATACACTTCTTCCTCCTCTTATTTGCCCCACAACAACCCTGATTTGGGCTGAGAGAAAGAAGATGACTTGTCTTTTTCCTCAGCTTTCTTCTTCCTCTTTGGTCCCTTCTGCTTCATTTACTTGAGTTATTTTTCTCCTCAATATGTTTGTCACAGAAAACCGATGCTAGGGTAGAAATGGCTTGAAATATCGTGAGGTGCACAGATGAGTCATGTATGTGCTGTGTGGACCTGAGCTACAACATGTAGCCTGTTGGGAAACCGGTGACACAGGGTAGATTCCATGAGTTTGGTTCATTAAAGCGAGTAGGATCATATTCCCATATTTTTAATGTAATTTCATGTCACATTTTCTGCATAGAGGTGGAACAAATAGGTGAAATGAGAAGCAATACAGGTAGTCCTTGACTTACGACAACAATTGAACCCAAAATGAGACATTTGTTAAGTGAGTTTTGTCCCATTTTCTGACTTTTTTTGCCACAGTTGTTAAGTGAATCACTGCAGTTGATAAGTTAGTATAACACAGTGGTTAAGTGAATCTGGCTTCCCCATTGTCATTGGTTGCCAGGAGGTTGCAATGATCACATGACCTTGGGACAGAGCAACGATCATAAGTATGAACCAGTTGCCAAACATCTGACTTTTGATTGCATGATCATGGGGATGCTACGAAGGTCATAAATGTGAAAAATGATCATAAGTCACTTTTTTCAGTGCTGTTATAACTTTGAACAGTCATTAAATGAACTGTTGTAAATTGAAGGCTACCTGTATTTAACAATATGGAGAGATTAAAATGTCTAGAAATAGTAATATATTAAATGTATATGCCACATAACTCTCAGTAACTTCGGGCAGTTGATTATATGTTGAAGCCTTGAGAAGTTCTTTTGGCCCCTTTTGACGCCAATTCATTTTTATTGAGTCAGTTGAGTTAGATGCTCTTATATAGTGGTGTATCCTTAAAGTAGCACAAATGTGTGTTGCAGTGCAGGTCCTTCCCAGCCAGCAAACATGAGATTTCTCCCTCTCGGTTCCTGAGAGAGAAAATAATTGATTGTCAAGACCAGAAAGGAAGGAAGGCTCCTGCAAATGAGGAAGTCCTTCCCCCTGCAGCTCTTGCAAGCAATTCCTTCTCTCCTGAAGTAATTTGTGCTGCAGGATTGATGCTTGTACAGCATTTCATTCCAGCAAAGACCATCTGGAATTCTCGTTGCCTTCTATTGGAGAAGAGCTCTTGACATTTTGTATATTTCATCTTTTAGCTTCCTTCCATCATGAAACTTAAGTGTCATGGGATAATTTTGGCTTGAATGAAGGAATGCAGTTGAAACTTCATCCAGATGAGAACTGTGCATTGTGGGTGAGAATAATCTGTTAATCTGATTGGAAATGCACAACTGAAGTGATTTGCATTCTCCTTGAATGCCTCTGTTGTTGATCTGCATCTCCCAGCACTACAGCTGCTGGAAGCTGTGTTCAAAAATACTTGGAGGGAATGTGTTGCATAACCATGCCCTTAAGACCCAGGGATGGTGTTGAGATGCTGTCATGGAGGTGGCATTTTGTTAAACCGCAATTGTGTCAGTGGTTGGGTGTATCATTTAACACCGTTGGCTTGTTTACCAACTGTGATCTAAAGAAAACTGATTTTGCCTCCATTAAACAGGATCAGATCACCATACATGCTTTATTGGGGCTGATGTTGCTGATGGCTTGGAAACAATATCTGTAGTTCAAACACTTGTAGGAGCTAGACGTTTGGATGTCTTCTCAGGCATGTTTTGTTGGCTCCTTATTTATTTCCAGTGTGTGAAGTGCTGGTTTTCATGCTGAAGGCATTAAAGATTGCCATGTGACTGCAGGTTTGCCTTCATAATCCAAGCCTGTTTATGGTCGAAGATCAGTCTTTGAGTGTTTGTGGAGATTCTCAGTCCTCCAGGTCATGGTTGTCCCAAAGGTGAATTTTCAAAAGGCAACTGGACTTTCTTTGTTTTTCCTTGAAGATGTTTCACTTCTCATCCAAGAAGCTTCTTCAATTTTGAACTGAAGAAGGGGATCAGTTTCTAAGTTTCTACTGTCTGGCCCACCAGACACAGAGCCTTCTTATCAGTGTCCCCAAATATTTTGAATTGTCTCCCCCATAACAAAGTTTCCAATTTGTCTTTCCTAACTACTTTCTTCTAGCTTGTAGTTGGCTAATTACACTATATCAGGGTTTCCCAGCCTTAACCATTTTAAAATGTATGGACGTCCACCCCCAAAATACTTGAGCAACCAATGTAGTGACTGGGGCATTCTGGGCATTGAAGTCCCAAGTATCTTTAAATGGCTATAGTTGAGAAACACTGTGCTATATTAAACGTTTAAATAAGATGTTTGTTGCAGTTGTCTTTCTTGTTCTGCTGATCACTTAGGTCATGGGTGTCAAACTTGCCGCGTCACTTTGCCGTCACGTGACATTTTGTTTTTCCCGTTCACGGAGCTGGGGTGGGCGTGGCCTGCGTGTGACCTATCTGGCCCACAGGCCGCCAGTTTGACACCCCTGACTTTAATTTTGTGGTTTGATTTTTATTTTTAAAGAATGCTCTGTTTTTAAGGGGTTTTGCTCTGAAAGATAAGTTAAAAATGATAACATAAGAATAATAATAATAAATATCCAGGTGTTTCCCATCCTATCTTCTCCTGGATGCTTAACATCAATGGGACATTTGGCTCATATATTTGGAATCCATGTCCTGTCTATTTCTTTTCCCCTAGACAAATTCACAAGACAAAGACTATATTTCTCTTTAAAACTCTTTCTGAGATAAATTAATCAAGTCCAATCAGTTTATCTTCTTTCTGTCTCCCTGAATGTCAAGGAGCTTATCTCCTCTCCTTGTCCAAGAAGACCACCTGCATTATGTTCATCCCCAGAGATAGTTCCAGTTTCTTCTGCCAAACCACACCTCGTTCTGCAGAGGTACATGGTGTTTATGGCCATTTAGCCATTAAAAGAGCCTTGGAGAGTGTTTCTCAATCTTGGCAATTTTAAGATAGGTGGACTTGGCTGCCTGGGGAATTCTGGGAGTTGAAGTCCAGCTATCCTAAAGTTGCCGAGGTTGAGAAACACTATTCTTGGATAAAGACATTCTCAATGGGGAAAAGGCAAGCCCCTTGACCTTTCCAGCAGCCTCTTTCTCCATCAGTAGTTTTTGGCTTTTGCTGCATTTGTTCACCTCATTATGTTTGTTTCTAATGCAATAATGTGAATAAGGCACTTACAGCAGTTTTGGTCCATGGGGAAAAATAAATAGTCCATAAGTGGATAAAATCTACGTGGAGGCCACCAAAATGACATTGAAGCATGTGCCTGCTTCTCAGCCCCTGGAACCTTCTGTCAGGCAAGGTGCTATTTAAACGGGGGGTGGGGAGAGAGAGAGAGAGACGGAGGGAGGATGAGGCAGAAGAAAAAAAAAGCTGTGCACAGGTAGTCTTCAACTTATGACCAGTCATTTAGCAACTATTTGAATTTATAACTGACCTATCTGGGTAGTACAAGTAGTCCTTGACTTACAACAGTTCATTTAGTGATTGTTCAAAGTTAAAACAGCACTAAAAAATGTGACTTATGACCATTTTTCACACTTACGATCTTTGTAGCATCCCCATAGTCATGTGATTATAATGCAGATGCTTGGCAACTGGTTCCTACTTATGACCACTGCTGTGTCCCAAGATCATGCGATCAGCTTTTGCGACCTTCTGACAAGCAAAATCCATGGGGAAGCCAAATTCACTTAACAACCGTGTTACTAAATTGTTAACTGCAGTGATTCAGTTAACAACTGTGGCAAGACGGTAGTTGGGAGGGGCAGATATGGCGGGAGCAGGAGACCATATCATGTGTTGGGGGCGCGTACTTGCTACTTGAGAGTGATTGCTCACCCCGGTCCCCAAAGCTCCGCTCGGACACTAGGTGGCACAGACACTCAGGACCTGGGCCTTCGGCTGATGCTGTGCAATATCAGGTCCGTGGTAAATAAGGCCCCCCTCATCTATGATCTTATACAAGAGGGGGGAGCGGACCTGGCAGGTATTACTGAGACCTGGTTGGGTCCAGAGGGAGGGGTCCCTCTGGTTGAGATGTGCCCACCAGGCTTCAGAGCATTCCATCAGCCAAGGGCCCAGGGAAGGGGCGGGGGGGTGGGTGGCGGTTATTATTAACAAAGATCTAGGTCCGAGGGAGACCACTGTGCCACAGATTGCCGGATGTGAGTCCCTCCTTATGAAATGGGGTCATGGGGTTCAGTTGGGCTTGCTGCTCACGTACCTGGCTCCCTGCCGCGTGGCAACAGCCCTGCCCGAACTACTCGACGTGATAGCCACGGTGGCAGTGGATACACCCAGGCTTATGGTCATGGGTGATTTCAACTTGCCTTCCATTGGTGAAACGTCTGAGGTGGCTCGGGAGTTCATGGCTTCCATGACGGCCATGGACCTGACCCAATTAGTTCATGGCCCCACTCATGGGGGGGGGGGCACACTCTGGACATGATTTTTGTCTCTGGCCAGTGGTTGAGTGATCTGGTTATAGGGGATATAGACATAGAACCCTTGTCATGGTCTGATCACTCGCTCCTTCGCCTGGATCTCCGAACCGCTATACCCCGCCGCAGGGAGGCAGAACCAACTAGATGGGTCCGCCCCAGGTGCCTGATGGATCCTGATAGGTTCCAGATGGAGCTTGGGCCGTTTCCTGAGGATCTGGCACACGACCCGGCCGAGGACCTGGTAGCTGCCTGGAATCGGGCGGCTGGCGGAGCCTTGGATCGAGTCGTGCCTTTGTGGCCTCTGACCCGGTGCGGATCTCGAGTGGCTCCCTGGTTTACCGAAGAGCTGAGAGAGATGAAGCTCCGGAAAAGACGCCTGGAGAGTGGTTGGAGGGCCAGTCTCGCTGAATCTGATCGAACACTGATAAGGTCGCATATTAAGACCTACCTAGTGGCGATAAAAGCGGCAAAGTTTAATTACTTTTCCGCTTCTATTGCGTCATCAGGGAATCGTCCAGCCGCCCTGTTCAGGGTGACCCGCTCGCTGCTCTATCCGGGAGTGCGGGAGGATCCCTTGGAAGGCAGGGCGGAGGATTTCGGACAACACCTGTATGACAAAATCGCTCAGATTCGGGGGGATTTGGACTCCCGACTGGGTAGATCTGGACAGGGTGACGAGGAACAGTCTTGAGAATGTTACCTGAGAAGAGTTTGACTCTGTGACTCCTGATGATGTGGACAGGATCTTGGGGAGACTTAGTGTGGCCACATGTTTATTGGACCCGTGTCCTTCCTGGTTGGTACTGGCCTCCCGGGAGGTTACACGAGGCTGGCTCCAGGGTATTATCAACGCTTCCTTGAGTGAGGGTCACTTCCCTGCCGCCTTGAAAGAGGCGGTGGTGAGGCCTCTCCTCAAGAAGCCTTCCCTGGACCTGGCAGTATTAGCAAATTATTGTCCTGTCTCCAACCTCCGCTTTATTGCGAAGGTTGTTGAGAGTGTGGTTGCTCGACAGTTTCCACAATTCCTGGAGGAAACATCCTATCTGGATCCGTTCCAGTCGGGTTTCAGGTCTGGGCACAGCACGGAGACTGCATTGGTCACGTTGGTTGATGATCTCTGGAGGGCTCGGGACAGGGGATGCTCCTCTGTCCTAGCCCTATTAGATCTCTCAGCGGCTTTTGATACCATCGACCATGGTATCATGCTGCACCGGCGGGAAGAGTTGGGGATGGGGGGCACTGTATTACGGTGGTTCTCCTCCTTTCTCTCCGACCGATCGCAGTTTGTGTTGACAGGGGGGCAGAGGTCGACCTCGAGGCCTCTCGTTTGTGGAGTGCCGCAGGGGTCGGTCCTCTCGCCCCTTTTGTTCAACATTTATGTGAAGCTGCTGGGCGAGATCATCCGTGGTTTTGGGGTGAGATACCATCAGTACGCTGATGACACCCAGCTGTACATCTCCACCCCAGGCCACCCCAATGATGCCCTTGAAGTGATGTCCCAGTGCCTGGAAGCCATGCGGATCTGGATGGGGAGAAACAAACTCAAGCTCAACTCGTCCAAGACGGAGTGGCTGTGGCTCCCGGCATCCCGATATAGTCAGTTGACTCCATCACTGACTATTGGAGGCGAGTCTTTGGCCCCTGCGGAAAGGGCTCGCAATCTGGGAGTCCTCCTGGATAGGCAGCTGTCTCTGGAGGAACATCTGACGGCTGTAGACAGGGGGACCTTCTGTCAGGTTCGCCTGATTCGCCAGTTGTGGCCCTTTCTTGATCGGGATTCCCTGTGCACAGTCACTCACCCCTCGTCACCTCTCACCTAGACTACTGTAATGCTCTCTACATGGGGCTCCCCTTGAAGAGCACCCGGAGGCTCCAACTGGTCCAGAACGCGGCCGCGTGGGTAGTGACGGGAGCAGCATGGCGCTCCCACATAACACCACTCCTGCGCGAGCTGCACTGGCTTCCGGTGGTCTTCCGGGTGCGCTTCAAGGTGTTGGTGATCACCTTTAAAGCGCTCCATGGCATAGGGCCTAGTTATCTCCGAGACTGCCTGCTGCCACCGATGACCTCCCATCGACCTGTGCGCTCCCACAGAGGGCCTCCTCAGGATGCCATCAGCCAAACAATGTAGGGTGGTGACCCCCAGGGGGAGAGCCTTCTCTGTGGGGGCCCCCACCCTCTGGAACCAGTTGCCCCCGGAAATTAGGAGAATTCATGACCTCAGTGCCTTCCGCCGTGCCCTTAAAACACATGTTTTCCAACAAGCCGGGCTGGCTTAAGAAGAAATTTTAAATTTTAATTGGTTTGTTAGTTTTAATTCTGGATCCAAATTTATATATATTTTAATTGTTTTAATATTTGCATTTTATGTTTTTATTTCTGGCTGTACACCGCCCTGAGTCCTTAGGGAGAAGGGCGGTATATAAATTGGAAATAAAATAAAAAATAAAAATAAAAGAAAGGTAATAAAATGGGGCAAAACTCACTTAACAAATGTCTCACTTAGCAACATAAAAATTTTGGGCTCAATTGTGGTTGTAAATCGAGGATTACCTGTACTTATGATCTGGACTCAGGTTTCTGACTGTCAGGCACCCCCCCCCCCCCCCCATGGTCACATGCCCTTTGGTAATCAGGCCACATTTATGGCTGTTTGCAGTATCCCAAGGTCACATGACCTCGATTTGTGACAGTTTTGTCAAAAGCCAATATTTACTGTACTTCCAATTATTGGCCAAACTAGCCCATCACAAACCATGGGCTTGCTTGATTGTGGCATTTGCTTAACTACCACCATAAAAAGATCATAAAATCAGGTCAGTAACATGACTGACCTGTATCGTGATGGGTAGGTGCCATTACTGTCATAATTCGAGGACTTCCTTTACTTTGTTCCTAAATTCCATCTGAATAGTAGATGCAGCCTTTTTAAAAATAGGAGCAGTTCAACAGCAGAACCTCAGACCAGGAGACGAGGTAGGTTCTCTTCTCTGGAAGTGAATTCTGGGAGTTGAAGTCCACAGAGGCTTAGAAGGCCTCTGTCTGCTCTTATTTGGATACCTGGACCCCTGAAACGTCTCCTTCCAATTGTCTGATTCTGTATTCTGAAATAAACAGCAACTAAACACCAACTGTGTCTTAAGATCCCCCATCTCTTGTCTTTAAACCACGGATTTCAAGGCTTGAATATCCTAATCTTAATTTTTGCATTTTCTTCCAGCTTCCCCTTCTACTTTTAAAAAAACCATTTGAGGCATTCTATAATGTTTGCACTTTCTTGCTTCTTCTTCTCCTTTTTCAAAAAACATTTGAGGCATTCTAGAGATCTTGGAAGGCTGTTGGGGAGGCCACTTTGACTGGTCTTGATAAAGATACAGGTAGTCCTCTACTTACAACAGTTCATTTAGTGACTCTTCAAAGTTACAACAGCACTGAGAAAAGTGACTTCTGACCATTTTTCACACTTATGACCATTGCAGCATCCCCATAATCATGTAATCAAAATTCAGACGCTTGGCAGCTGGCTCATATTTATGATGGTTGCAGTGTCCCAGGGTCATGTGATCAGTTTTTGTGACATTCTGACAAGCAAAGTCAATGGGGAAGTCAGATCCACTTAACCGTGTGACTAATTTATGAACTGCACTTAACAACTGTGTTGTAAAACTAGGCATAACTCTTTTAACAAATGCTTATCAACAGAAATTTTGGGCTGGACTGTGGTTGTAAGTCGAGGACTACCTTTACTATACTATCTGACTGTGGATTTTACATGAGAGTAAAGGTCTTTTTGGAAAAAGATTCAGAGGCTGACCTTGGAAAAGCTAAGAAGCCGTCCCGTTTTGTGTTACCAAATGCATGTACTTGAGACTTCCTTGTAATTGAGAAGGGGTCCACTTGCATGCTATAATATATAATTTTGGTCTCAGTCCTTTACTGTTCCTTTATATCCACTGTAAGCATCCCTATAATTATCTTACCCAAGCAGACTCTATCTAAATGTAAATAAAAATCTGTCACAGCTAAGTGGGAATTTTCAGAATTGCAATCCCAGAACAATCCGAGGGGAGGTTGAAGAAAGTCTCTTCCAAGCTACTCTATTCTTGCAGCTTTCTCCGGCTCTGTGAGGAGACTTCTTATATCTGGTATTTCTTTCTCTGCAAATCCAATCATGATCATAAATCACTAAGCTGTGTATGCTTTCTTTTTTTTTTTTTTTAATAAAAAGTTTTTATTGGTTAAGAATATACAATATTATAGTTTACAATATGTTGAATTTTCAATATCTTTATGAAAAGATATTTCAATTATTATTTTCTTTTTTTAAATTTCTCACACAACAGACATTATTATCTTAAATCAAAACAAACAACCAGGTTATATAAAAATTATATAAACAAAAAAAAAGGAGTGTTATACAAAATACAATAAAAGAAGAGAGAGAAAAGAAAAATGTCAATTAAAAAAAACCTTAAACAATAGATTCCCCTCCTTTCTTCATTTCCTAGTTCTGGCTCTTAAAACCATGGTCTGGCTTCCCTCCCCCTCCCGGACCGCAACAGCTCCGTCCGCCTCCGCTCCTTGATCATCTGATACTTCCCCCTCTTCGGCTCCTGTATCTTCTCCACTTAGGAAGGATTTATGTTGGTCAAAAAAAGCCTTAGCTTCCGTTACATTATTAATTTTCTTCTTACTGTCCTCCCAAAAAATCATCAAGCCCTCCGGAATCAACCACCTAAAACCTACTCCCTTGAGGTACAGCTTATTTGATAAAAAATAATATTTTCTTCTTAATTCTCGTACCTGTCTGGGAATCTGCTTCAGGATGGTGATCTCCTTGCCCCTGTACACCAGCGCCCCCAGTCTTTGTTTTCTCAATATCTCATCTCTCAGTTCCCTTCTCACAAATTTAATATGAATCTCTCTTGGTAGATTATGTAAAATTGCAAATTGTGAGTTTACTCTGTACACCAAGTCCACATCCCTTCCAATAGACTCCAAATCTCTTTCTAAAAATTCACCCAACATTTTAACCATCACTTCTCTCAAATTTTCCTGGTCAAGTTGTTCCACGTTTTGGAACCTGAGAAAATAAGACATCTTATCCAATTGTAAGGTTAACATTGCATTTCCTCTCCCATCCTCCACCTTCTGGAGTGCCCGTACCTCCCCCTCCAGACCCCCCATCTTCTTCTTGTTTTGCTCTGCCAGCTGTTGAACATCATTTAAATCTTTTTTCATAAGTGTCATTTCAGATTTAATTTCAGATAATCCTTTTTGGACGTCATCTAACTTGTCCAACTTTTGGTCCAATATTGCCAGTCTTTCCAAAATTTTCGCCATGTCAGTTGCTGCTGATTTGTGGCCCTTAGCCATCTTAAATCAGTAGAAGATGAGAAATCAAAGGGCAAACCTCCAGAGAAGAAAGAGGGATTCGCAATCTAAGTAATTTTTCAACTGTCCACCAGTGGGCGCTCACAGGAGCAACGAGTCCGAAGTATAGAGTAGGTCAAACAGGAAGCCAGAGGAGAATGTTGTCTTCAATCATAAATAAAGAAGCAGGAAGTCAGATCGCCGCCATTGTCTGCCGGGGGGAGGGGCCACCAGACCTCTCCAAGAAGCTCTGCCACAGCCATCCTCCAAGGAAAAGTCAGAAAGGTAAGGGGTTTCACCCCATCTCCTTCCCCCTAGTTCTCTGCCACGGCACCTTTCCAGCTACAAGGGGGGGGGGACTCCAACCCCCCCCTCTCGCCTCCAGGATGCCTGCTCCACTCTGCAATCAGTCAGTACAGTCCGTTGTGCCTTCTTAGGTAGCACCAGTCCCCTTAGGCGCTGTGGCGCCTCGGCGGCCTCGAAAAAAAGCCGCCGATCGCCTCCCGCCCCCTCTGGAGCCTCGGGCGCGCCAGCATCGGCCTCCCGGCCCCTGGAAGTGAGGCAGGGGACCCCTGGCGAGCCGCCCTCAAACGGCAAACGCCCCAATAATGGGGCGCTTGGCCCAAAGGGCCTCCAGATGGGGGGGATCAGACTCTGGGGCCAGAGCTAGCCCGATCAAAGTCTGTCGCCAGCGGGACCGGAAGCGCGGTGTCCTGTGTATGCTTTCTTGTAGTCCTTCTCTACTTTGGCTTGTTAAGAGTTTGCAGCAGTCCAACCAGCACGCAAGTAAATAAGTCGGCAGGATTCATATATAAAAGAAACTTCTTTATATACAGTAATATAAATCATGATGCACGTATACAATACCCATGCAGCAGAAGCCAGAACCAGAAATTACGGAATCCAGAAGCACAGAATCAATATAATCACAGAAGCTAAATAATACAGAGGCTATATATTGCAAGGGCAAAGCAACTCTTATATACAAATCAGTCAAGCTAAGCCACGCCCAGGCTCCGAGCCGTCTGGGTCACCAGACAGTCCCCATTGGCTGACCTGTTACCATGTCTATTCCAATTCATGAACTCTCATACACTGACAGCGTCCACGAAATGTAGGGTTTTTTTGGAGCATTTTGAGATCAAGTATCTATAGAATATAGAAGGAGATTCTAAGGGGACTTAACGTTAAATAGGGATATATATGTCAAAGGCTTTAGAATGTATAGTGCCAAACCATGGTATACATCATATGCGTGGTAGCTTGAGATAACGGTTGAGGACAAGAAACAGTGCAGGAAGCAAAGCAATATACTTAACATGATATTTTTTCTTGGCAGTAAACAATCATGGTGATCCATCATTCCATCTTCTGTCAAATTTGCTGACGTGAGGAGATGGAGAAGAAGCAAAGATCTTGAATGCTTAAAGCACTCGCCTAGACAGAGGGGCTGGGCAGCTGGCAGTCTGGGAAGACCACACAGAATCTTAGCACAGGAAAGAACCAAAGAAACCACCTGCTTGGTACATCTCCAGGAGATGACCATCCAGCCTGAATTCATCCAGCCTATTTCACCCGTCATTCTTGGAAATGGAAACAGGATAGAATTGAATAATTAGGAGTGCTTAAAGCACCTGCTATGTATGTCAGTTCAATCCAGGATAAAGAAAGGAAAATTATACTGATGAAATATTAGAGCAATGGGATTACTTACTTATTTCCAGCCTTTATTCCTTTTACAAGTAACTCAAGGTGGCAAACATCCAACAAATCTCCCTCCTCCTATTTTCCTCACAACAACTACTACTCTGTGAGGTAGACTGGGATAAGAGAGAGAGGGACTGGCCCAAAGTCACCCAGCTGGTTTTCATGGCTAAGGCAAGACTTGAACTCATGGTCTCCTGTTTTCTAATCTGGTGCTATAACCAGTGGACCAAACTGGCTCTATGTTCCTGCCTCCTCCTTCAGCAATGAGGCTGCTATTTACCCCTTCCTCCCAAATCCTGGCTGCCATTTGCACATTTTCATTTTCATTATATTTATCAAATTTATTTGCCACCCATCTCATAGTTCAGGTGACTCTAGAGACTTTATGAGCCCAGTCTATATCATTTCAAGCATGTTAGCATCTGTTTGCTGTTAAGCTTTGCGAAGTGTCACTTTGTGGAGCCACTTTTAAAGGCAGAGCTAATACTTTTTATTGTTTCTTGCCTGCACTACCTTGCAAGGCTAACAAGCTTTGGGTTTATATATTTCGAAATCCTGGATGCTGCTTTATGAAATGGTTGCAATGCTTTGACTAAAGTAACTCTTGCAGATGTTGTGTAACTGTAGTGGGTTGTTTTTGACACACACTTAATCTGTAGCATGACTTCAGAACTGAAGAGCCTAGGGTGACTTTTTTGTTGGCTTCTCTCCATCTACACCAAGAGGGACAATTAATCTTAGAGTTACCCCTTTGGATGACATGGGCAGGAAGGGGTTGACTAGTTAGAGTTGGAATTCAGCCATGTTTCTGAACTGTTATTGATCTTTGCTTGCCAGTATGCTGGAGCTGTCTTTCTAAGGAATAGCTGAAGAATAGCCTACCCCGGAGAGTAGCAAGTTCATGACTTATCCAGAGACGCAGCAGATTGCCTCCACTCTGCATGGCTGCATTGATGTTACAGGCATCTAGAGAAATATTTGCCACCCTTGCCCATTTAAGATGTGTGGACTTCAACTCCCAGAATACCCCAGCCAGCATGCTGGCTGGGGAATTCTGAGAATTGAAGTCCACAGGAAGCAGGAGGAGAAAGCTGTGCTGGATATGTCCGCCATCTTGAGTTATTTGCAAAAATAACAAAGGTGGGATTAAATATATAAATAAAACACTGATATAGAGTAAGATTTCACCCATAATTATTTTACAACTTAATATTGTATATTTCCATATGTTTTTCAAATTCGAGGATTTGGGCAAAGATTGCAGTAGCAATCTTTCCAGTGAAAGGTGTCAATCCACATTGCTTTAATTTGTGATTTCCTTGGTTTTGGCTTGTCAGAATGCCAGTGTTTTGGTTGGATTAAAACAGTTATTAAATAGTCACTCATTCTTCTTTTCAAGCCATTAGATGACTTATTCCAGAATTTTGACCTTTTTCATTCTCATTGCCAAAATAAACACACATCCAGTTGCAGTTGAACATTTTTTAGAATTGTTATTTTTACCTGAAGGGCATAATTCTGTGTTTGAGATTTTGATACATAAAAAGGACACAAATGCCCCGGCTGACGCTCCCACAGAGCTCCATAAACTACTTCAAAATTGACAGAAGGAGAATAGTAGTAAATAAAATTCAAATCTTAACCCAAGATGAAGTTCCTCATTTTAATCCAGTCTATTCCCCCTCATTTTATGTGCAAGGCCACTGGAGTCACTCGGGCTCTGTCCAGTTGTTGTGTTGTTAGTTGCGAAGTCGTGTCTGACCCATCGTGACCCCATGGACAACGTTCCTCCAGGACAGACATCTGCCCAAATAATATTTTGTACTTCTGGTTTACAGGATTTTATGGAAGTTCTGAAATGATGGTGGAATGCAAAATACAGCACTGCCACCATTTATTTGCTTGTAAAATGCACTGTGCATTTGTGTCAGGCAAAAAAAAAAAAAATCTGTTCTTTAGCTTTTGTACTTTCCGGCTTTGTGTTTCTTATCTCAGAGAGCACACTTTGGATATTGTGGTGGTTCCACTAGTTTTATACTCAAGCAGTGTCTCAACCTTGGAAAATTTAAGAGGTATAGATTTTGAGTCTTAGAATTCCCTGGGGAATTCTGGAGTTGAAGTCCATATGTCTTAAAAGTTGCCCCGGTTGCGAAACACTGCACTAGAGTCTCTAGTGACATAATAAGAGGAGTGCTTTGTAATTTCTGCGGTGGTGTTTCAGGAAAGCATTTGGGATTTCAATACTCACTTCGGTGAAATTGGGGTTAATCCATGATTTTTCAAGCTCAGAAATGTGCATGTAAGAATATTGTTTGCATCTGTCATAAAGTAAGCAGTACATCATCAACTGTCAAGTTCTGTCTGTAACCCTTTGATTATGTCCTGGATGTGAGCTAATCTGTTCCTTAGTTTTTGTTTTCTAATCTTCCACCTCATAACCTCTCTTACAAGCTTTGGTGATTTTGTTACTCTCTTTGTGGTAATACTGTACTTAGTGCTTGTTATAGAGAAAATTGACAGGCGTCTCCAGCAAGCAAATGAGTGGGTTTGAGTGACAATCAGTTAATAGGAACGAATCAAGTGTGAGGTGGAATGCATCAGCATCCCTTCATGGGTACCATCTTTTATCTAATATTTTTCATGATTTTGTATTTTTCTAAGTGACATTTGTTGCTTTAATATAGGTAGTCCTCAACTTACAACAGCTTGTTTAGTGACTGTTTGAAGTTACAAAGGCCCTGAAAAATGTGACATTACTATTTTTCACTTATGACTGTTGCAGCATCCCCATGATCACGTGATCAAAATTTGGAAGCTTGACAACTGACTCATATTTATGACGGTTGCAGAGTCCCAAGGTCATTCTATCCCATTTTGCAACCTTCTAACAAGCAAAAGTCCATGAGGAAGCTAGATTCACTTAACATCCATGTTACTAATTTAACAACTACAGTGATTCATTTAACAACTGTGGCAACAAAAGTCATAAATTGGGGCAAAACTCACTTAGCTGTCTTGCTTAGCAACAGAAATATTGGAGTCAATTATGGCCGTAAATCGAAGACTAGCTGAATTACGACGAATATTTGTAATGCACACATTCTGGAATCAAATTATTAATTGAACTGATTGGAAGCTAAGTTTGTAGAAATTTTTCTTTTTCTGACTGGTTTGGGCAGGTTGATAAGAGGCGGCTTCTGGGCTGCTGCCCAGCGAGGGGGCTTTCCTGCCTGTGTGAGTTCATCCCTATGCCAGAAGTAGATGGGGAAGTTTGCATTTTCTCTGGGCAGCTTCTGCCATAAGTCATTATGATCAGGCCAGGGTTAGAAGCTTTTTGCATTGTTGTTAAACTTACTCTGCCTTCCCAAGCATGACAAACCACACTGCAGTGGGTGAGCTTGGCCAAGGCATTAGTCAGCATCTCATCTCATTGCAAATACAGCTGGATGTAGCATGTTAAGTAGCTGAGCAAAGGTTTATCCGCATCAGATGCAGGCAAAGAGCTGTGAGTGATAATGAGGTCCCCAACTGTTTTGGCACCAGGGACCAGTTTCGTGCAAGACAATTTTTACACGGACCAGGGTGGTACTGGTTTTGGTTCCTAACAGGCCACAGACCGACATCAGCCCATGGCCCTGGGGTTGGGGACCTCTGATATAAAGCATGGGTGTCCAACCTTTTGGCTTGCCTGGGCCTCATTCAGTGAAGAGGAATTGTCTTCAGCTGCATATAAAATATATAGTTATTGTACATATAAATATCACTAAATATTTGTATTTTTGTAGGGCTGCAGTACAGATAGTCCTCAACTTAGGACCATAATTGAGCCCAAAATTTCTGTTGCTGAATGAGACAGTTAAGTGAGTTTTGCCCCGTTTTACGACCTTTATTGCCACAGTTGTTAAGTGAATCACTGCAGTGATTAAGTTAGTAACGGTTAATGTGAATCTGGTTTCCCCATTGACTTTGCTTGTCAGAAGGTCGCAAAAGGGGATTGCGGCAACCATCATAAAATACGAGTCATAAAATATGAGTCGGCTGCCAAGCATCTGAATTTTGATCACATCACCATGGGGATGCTGCATCCATCGTAAATGTGAAAAATGGTCATAAGTCACTTGTTTCAATGCTGTTGTAACTCTGAATGGTCACTAAATGAACTGTTATAAGTTGAGAACTATCTGTATTAGCTATCCAGGGCCGCAAGGACTCACGTGATATAAAGTATTCAATTCTGCACTGTAGTTTGCTCATTTGGTGGCTTTGTTCTCTGCTCTGTTCGCCTTCAGCATAGCCATAGCAGTAGCACTTAGACTTAAATACTGCTTCACAGTGCTTCACCAGCCCTCTCTAAGCGGTTTACAGAGTCAGCATCTTACCCCCAACAATTTGGGTCCTCCTTTTACTGGCCTCAGAAGGACGGAAGGCTGAGTCAACCTTGAGCCAGTCAGGATCGAACTTCTTGGCAGTGAGCAGTGAGTTAGCCCTGTGATCCTGCATTCTAACCCCTGCGCCATCCTTAATTTATTTCCTGTGATCAAACACGAAAGTGCTTAGGGGCAATCTGATTTTAGGCAGCCTTTGGCGAGCTGGCTGACTTTACCATGTAGTCCTCAACTTAGGGTCACAATTGGAACCAGAACTTCCATTGCTAAACAAGATGGTTGTTAAGTGAGGCATGCCTGATTTTACAGCCTTTTTTCCACCACAGTTGTTAAGTGAATCACTGCAGCTGTTAAATGGATCGTGCAATTAAACAAAATTGGCTTCCCCCAACGTTTTTTGGAAGCCAGCTGGGGCAGGTCACAAATGGCAACCATGAGGCCCTGGGATGCTGCAATTGTGATACCTAGATACCAGTTGCCAAGCGCCCGAATTTGGATCATGTGGTGATAGAGATGCTGCAGCGCTCAAAAGTGTGAAGACCAGTCATAAGCCACTTTTTTCATTGCCTTTGTCACTTTGAATGGTTGCTTAAAGGCATGTTGTAATCAGTGACTACTTGTGGTTACTTTAAATCAGCTACCCAGTTTAGCAATCCTCTGATTATCTCTTCTACCTTTTGATTCTTTTCCCCTTGACTCAACATCCTTCACTTCCTGTTTTTATCCCAGCTAAATTCAATGTATTCACCGTGACTCTTTTACCCCACCTCCTTATCTATTCCTCCTTGACTTTCCCAGACTTCCACTTCTGTCCTTTAAGTGCAGTTGAGAAGATCATTTCACTGTTTTCATCCATTTTCGTCACATGCCACCTTAATCCCGTTAGCATGGGATTCCTGATTTCTATCTTCTCTGGAAATTCTATCATATCATTAACGTAACACAGTGCTTTTTATTTGGATCATAGACTAGCATAGGATGATAGAAAATGACAGATATAAAGATTATAGTCATTTCAGCAGTAAAAGTTAGTGTATCACTAACACATTACAGCTCTATGAATACTACTACACAGTTACCCGAAAGATAAAATACAGACTGTAAAATCTAACCTATGATTAACATTTCTCCTCCTCTA
Organism: Ptyas mucosa; assembly: GCA_012654045.1. Taxonomy (NCBI): domain Eukaryota; kingdom Metazoa; phylum Chordata; class Lepidosauria; order Squamata; family Colubridae; genus Ptyas; species Ptyas mucosa. Next base: position 10,580,582 of record WNWU01000035.1, read on the forward strand.
GCTGCTTTTATACTGTATTCTGATACAAAATACAGATCTAATCCATCTGCCCCAAAAGACTTTCCTAAATTCGTTAACTCCATTACCTCTGGAGTATTTTTCCTTCCCAGCTATGCTGTTGGTCCCTTGTGATCTGTCCTGTGTCCTTTACCAAAACCTTCCTTTCTGAGACAATATGTATTTTTGCTGTAGTGGCTGAGGTCTCTTGTCTTCAAACTCCTTGGCAACTTCAGTGACTTTGATCAAGGTTAAAGGTCTCCATCTCTTGTTTTCGTCCTGGCCCTCACATTGTGCATTCCAGTGCTCTTTCACCCCTCTTTTGGTGTCCCTTTTTGCTTCAACTATGCATTGCAGTTTATATATTTGGAATTTATACTGATGGTCCTCAACAACAGTTCATTTAGTGACCATTCAAAGTTATAATGGCACTGGAAAAAATGACCTATGACCATTTTTCACGCTTACAACCATTGCAGCATCCCCTGGTCACATGATTAAAATTCAGATACTTGGCAACTGACTCTTATTTATGACGGTTGCAGTGTCCTGGGAGTCACGTGATCCCCTTTTGTGACCTTCTGACAAGCAAAGTCAATAGGGAAGCGAGATTCACTTAATAACCATATTACTAACTTAAGAACTGCAGTGATTCACTTAACAACCGTGGCAAGAAAAGTCATAAAATTGGGGGGGGGGGGTGTAGAATCCATTTAATAAATGTCTCACTCAGCAACAGAAATTTTAGACTCAGTTGACTGCCTGTACATTAATGAGGCAGTCTTTGTATACCATACTTTTCCTTTTCCATGTCCAGCCTTTCCCAACCTGTGGTCTCTTCGATATGTTACGATAAAGGAGTTAGGTGGCTGAACTAGATGGGAGCTATTATTCAGTATATTAGAGCAGAGGAAGCCAATGTAATCCCATGTCTGCCTCTGTTAGATCCAGCCTTCCATTCATTAATCTCCATGCCTGCTAGTCACATCACCATTCTCAATGTATATATAGTTCTACCTTTTTTCTTTTGTTCATTTGTCTTCTTTGCCAAGCTCAGATTCATCCAGTGATCATTTCCCACCTCGTCTTTGGTCTTTATCAGACTTCATTCTTTTGCTTTATCTAAAAGTTTGCCGTTAAAATACTTCACCAGTTGGCCTCTGACATTATTTCTCAAATTGCTTAAAGAACATCCTGGCTTTGAAGCCTTCCAAAAGCTGAGTTCCTTGTTATTTCTGGTTGCCATTTATAGTCCTCCTTTAAACTCCATCCTTGGTAGTCTAAAGGTCTTCTAATATTCTCCCTCCATTCCCCCTTGCTGTTCCCACCATTCCTTTCCCTATATCGTCTTCTGCATCTTTCCCATGTGTCTTGGGGTTTATTCCTTATACCTCATCCCCCCGTTCCACCAAGATTGCAGATATATCGCATGATTTCCTTAAAAGTATTTGCCCCTCCTTGATTCTGTGTCTCCCTTTCCAGTTTGTAATAAAGAGCCTTCCAGATAGGGAGCCTCCAGCATGCTGATGATGTGCTCAGACTAATCATTGTTCTTGCAGCTGCTTGGCATGGGCATAATTGTTAGCTGTGGGACTAGAGAGTGTCAGGAATAGATCAGATAAAATAGATTTCTTATATCTTCATTTGGGAAAGCTTCACAGAAATGTGTCGGTTTATCAAACGTGCTAAACATATTCTACTTCTAGTTTTCTTAATAGAGGTGGTTATCTGGCATTAATCCTGATGCAAAAGATTTTCAAAGAAAGAAGATTGAGCAATTTTGAAGTGGAGAGGGTGGAATTTCTAGCCCTTGATTTACAATTTTAATAATGCTTGCAGATAAATGGGTAATTGTGACTTTAAAAATAATAATACATGTATTTCATTTTGATATAATACCTGTCAGACCAGTTTTATAATTAAAACAATATAAAACAATTTACACTGTAAGTCTTCAAACTAACCCCCAAAATAAACAGAATTAGCTGCAGCCCAGCAGCAGAATTTGCAGGATCACTGAAACAGCAATAATGTGCTTAACCATATTAAGCTGTGGGCTGCATATTGATCTGGGTTCAGGAAGAAAATGTATACAGGTGTACTGAGAACTGCCAAAGACTCTTTGCACGACTACATTCTGGACCAGCTGCAACTTCTGAATGCTGTTCAAGAGCAGCCCTATATAGAATACATTATACTAATCCAAACACGAATGACTAAGACACGAAAGGCGGGAAGCCTCTTGGTCACAGTTGTCTGCACAAGACAAATGGCACAAAGGTCTTCCTAGCCACGGCTGCCACCATTCACGAGTCCACAACCGTAAACTGATTATGGACAAATTAAAGATGGAAAATCTCTGGATCTATGAAGGCCTTAAGATCCACAGCCATCTTGTCATGCCAGCGTTGGACCAGGGCCTGTTCTCCTCCATCCAAACCCCACAGCCTCCGGGTGGTGGGAAGGAACCTTGATAACATCATCTGGTCCTCCAGGATAGAGATGTATAACTGAGTATCATCAGCATGTTGATAATACTTGACCTCATCCCAATTGATTACTTCACCTGGCAGCTTCATGTAGATGTTGAATAGGAGTGGCGAGAAAGTGGAGCCCTGAGGCAACCCATAAAGCAGGGGCCTCAGCTCAGTTTCTCTCCTGGAAGAAAGGGAAATGACTGGAACCATTTATCTATAGAAAGGAGAAGCATCAAAGCACCACACCTTTCAGTCCTCTAAGCCAGCTGAAAGGATGCCATGACCGATGGTATCAAAGGCTGCTAAGAGATTAAGGAAGGCCAGGATGATGCACTTACCCTTATCCCAAACCCACCGAAGGTAATCAACCAATGCAATCAAAATCATCTCAATATTATGTCTACGCCTGACTGGAAAGGGTTCCGATAATCTTCTTTCAGAACTTTTGGGAGCTTGTAGGCCAGTTATCTGTGGCCTGACAAAAGCTATCCAGATTTGTTGGATCAAGCAGTGGTCTCTTACGAAGAGGTTGGACGGCCATTTCTTTCAAAGCAGGTGAAGCCGACTCTTTTTGCAGAGAAGCATTCACATCCCAAAGGTGTTTTTTCCAAAAGACAACTGGGACTTTCTTGGGGTTTTCTTTGAAAATATTTCGTTTCTCATCCAAGTAGCTTCTTCAATTCTGGATCTTCTTGGATGAGAAGCAAGTTGCCTTTTGGACAAGCACTTTTGGGACAACCATGACCTGGACGATTGAGACTCTCCATAAGCATCGAGCATTTATATCTCATGGACCCAGCCTCCCATCATCTCTTGGGAAACTTTAATTGATCAGGAGGGAGAAGCTTCTAAAACACAAGTGGCCAAACTGACAGCACTGAAGATTCTGCTCACTTCATTCATAACTATCTCACGAGGGACTCTCTGATTCACCAGAGGTTTCTGTGAATAGAAGGAATAGATTCTGGTAGAGAATTTTGCTGATTTTGCTTGGCCCCTAGAGATTTTTTGCCAAAATTACCCCATGAATTAGTGAGCTGTATTTAGGTTATAAATATTATGTTTGCCTAATGTATCTACTCTTCTATTTATTGTATTCTGCTCTTTTAATCAACATAGTTTTTTAAAAATGTTCTCTAGGACTGTTTTTACAAAAATGTCTCAAGTGTTAAAATGGAACTTTAGTGCATCAAAGCTATTACTATATATTAAGCTTTATGTGTATCACCTAGAATGGTATTTTGGGGAAGAAGATTAAAAATCAAGGCTTGTACAGTCGAAAACTGGTATGCAAATAGCTGATGTGTCTTAAGCTTCTTTACTGGGAAACTTTGTAAGGCAATAAATCTGTTCTTATTTTGTCCATGAATGCATTTCATTGCCCAATAAAAGAATTGTTGCAACAAACAGGCCATAAAAGATGGAGGAATACAATATGTTTCCCACAAATTAAATATAAAAACAGGCTGTAAGTAGCAAGTTATATTTTTCTTACAATATTGTAATTTGTAATAAAATATTGGAGTAAGAAACGAGAGAACATATCTGCCCAATTTAATTGAGTTGTTTACCCAAGAAAAGATTCTTGGTCTGGCAAAGAAGGTTCCAGTTTAAACTTTTTTGATGATCCATATGAAGTGTCTGTCTTAAATCCTCTCCTTGGACCGACAACACAAATGTCAAATAAACTGGTAACCCACATTCTTCCATGCCAACTAGGTTTACCATTGCTGTTTGTTTTATTAACAGGCTTGTAGTCTTGAGCTGTTCCTGAAGCCTTGTGTTTTCATAGCTCCAAGGGACCTTAGTTGAGGTTCTTCTCAAAGGGTAGTCAGGGAGCAGGAGAAAGTAGTTGTTTTTCTCCAGGGTCAGGAGGGAGTGATGCTCAGAAAAGAAGTTCAATTAGAAGAAAGAATGGGGTTACCATGAGGACAAGCATTGACTTGACTACCAAGGCTTCCCAGCGTATTGAGACTGCTAATTCTGGCAGAGGAAACTGGCCACGTTGGCAGATCTAAGACACAATAGGAGAGTTAAATTATTGCGGTAAAATAGTTAGTCTTTCCTTCAGGTAAATATTTATTTGCATCCTAGTCATTATGTTTCTCATGTTTCTCATCAACGATTCTTTGCCATTGTAGAAGTGCATCAAAAGTTCAGGGGACATTTCTGCCAAATGGACTTCATACTAACATAGCATTGAGAGCCATGGTGGTGCAGTGGTTAGAATCGAGTATTGCAGCCTAATTCTGCTCACTATCAGGAGTTCAATCCTGATGGGACAGGATTGTCCAATGGAACAGCTTGCCTTCGGAAGTTGTGGCTGTTCCATCACGGGAGACTTTTAAGAGACTGGACAGCCACTTGTTTGGAATGGTATAGGGCCGTGATAGCGAACCTATGACATGTGTGCCACAGGTGGCATGCAGAGCCCTCTCTGCAGGCACACCAGCCATCGCCTCAGCTGTTGTGGTCGCCGGCAGCCTGCGGAGCTGGCAGCAGAGTCGGACAGTGAGGAGGCTGGGGAGGAACATGGGCCAGTCCTGGAGTCTGGGGAAGGCTCGGACGAGGGCTCTGTGTCAGAGGCAGAGATGGGGCCAGAGCCATATAGCCCCATCTCCATGCACGGACTCCCCATGCACGGACTCCAGAGCCTCCAGAGTCAGACATCAGTGAGGCAGAGGAAAAGGGGGAGCCTGTTCCCAGTGCGTAAATCCACAGAGCTGCCAGAAGGCAAGAACAGTTAAAACAAAAGGGACGACTTGGGAGTAGGGCTTGGAGATGTTTGGTACCTCCCATAAGACATAAAGACAGGAGGAGCAAAGGCACATGGGCCTTTGCAGGAAGCAACGTTGTTCGTGCTGGCCGGTTTCACTTCTGCAGCTCCGTTTCACTCTGTGTTCCGTGTGGCCTTGCAAAGTTAATTGTCAATTAGGTCTTGGCAGCGTGTCAAGGGAGATAAAGGTGGGTGCTTATCAGCCTTATCCCGAAGTTTTGTGGCAGACTTCTGTTGGATTCTTTACAACTATTTGGGACTCATCTGTGAATGAGCAGAATTCACAGCCATTAAAATAAAAAGAGGGTTTTTGGGACTCATTGTGTGCTTTTACTGTATCAGGAAGCCCTAGGTCAGAACACCAGCCCAGCTCCACCATGAATGTGCGCACGCCTCCTGCCGGCCAGATGGGCTTTGGGTCTCTGCTACGCATGCGCAGGGAGCATGGCTGGGGGTACTTGCATTGCATTATGGGGGTTTGCTTGTGCGCCCCTGTGCCCCATTTTGGGCCTGGAAGGCCTCCTGCACCAATCCGAAAGCCAAAATGGGCCGCGGGGGGCCGCATGCTCACATTGTATTTGGGGGGTTCAGGCAAGTGCACGCACGCTTTGGCACAAAAAAGGTGAACCATCACTGGTATAGGGTTTCCTGCTTGAGCAGGGGGTTGGAGTAGAAGACCTCCAAGGTCCCTTCCAGCTCTATGGACTTTGGCTGATCTCAAATGGCTGTTCAGTCCAGACGTTCTGTAGTCCTGGATGAGGGAAGTCATAAAATTAGTCAGGAAGACATAATGCCAGCATCCCTTCCAACTCTGTTCTTCTATTATTCAGGAGAAGATGCAGCTTTGTGCGTTCGCCTGCCACTTGTGCAGCCCTGTTCCCAATGGGCCATGGCCTGGTGCCGGGCTGGGGGCACCTGGACTGGAAGTCCTCTTTCCAGCCCTACGATTCTATGACTGACTGATTAACTGATTGACCTTTAAATGCTGACTTTAAATTTTGATACTGGGCATTACAAAGGTGTGAAGCTTAGAGGATAACTGAGAATGCCAGGTAGAGTTGAGGGAGATTCATCCATTCCTTCCCCAAATGACTAAATCTGTAAGGTCTTTTAGTTGTTGACCGAGTTGCGTGATGGAAAAGATTTGCTGTGTTGATTTCACTTTTGCTGCTGCTGCTACTGCTGAATAGACCAGTATAGTTATTAAAATACAGATGCATCTGCTCTTTATAATAAATGTGGTCTAGGGCGTAGTGGGAGCCACTCAATGTTTTGATAAGCTGCAGACGGACCATTTACTAAATGGAAGATTGCTGTAAGAATGCTGTATAATAGCAGTTTATTAGAGTTCTGTCTAGTATCTTGTCTGCTGGTGGAATTCTCCCTTCCCAAGTTGTAGTCTTTTCTTTCTCCCAAATTTACATTTGGAGACCTACCAGTGCCCTGTGTTGGAGGTGAGGGAGGGAGGGGGATGAAAGCTGTTTTTGTTTGCAGCAGAAGATCATTTCTGTAACGTGAGGTTTACCTGTTGCAAAAGAGAATTCTTCTTACTCAGAGATGCATCTGTGTACAGGTGGTCCTCAACTTACGACCACAATTGAGCCCAACAGTTCTATTCTTAAATGAGACATTTGTTAACTGAGTTTTGCCCCATTTTATGACTTTTCTTTCCATTGTTGGTAAGTGAATCACTGCAGTTGTTAAGTTAGTAACATGGTTGTTAAGTGAAACTGGCTTCTCCATTGACTTTGCTTGTCAAAAGATCGCAAAAGCTAATCCCATGACCCCAAGACACTGGAACCGTCATAAATATGAGCCAGTTGCCAAGCATCTGAATTTTGATCATGTGACCATGGGGATGCTGCAACAGTCGTATCATAACTATCAGTTGCTTGAAGTGTCGATCGTGTGACCATGGGGATGCTGCAACTGTCATAAGTGTGAAAAATGGTCATAAGTCACTCTTCAGTGCCGTTGTAACTTTGAACGGTCACGAAATGAACTGTTGTAAGTCGAGAACTACCTGTACTCATTTTACATGTCTTTTCTTCCTTCTGTTTTGTCTTCCAGGGCGCCAATGCCTCTGCTTTGGAGAAAGAGATTGGTCCGGATCAATTTCCTATGAATGAGCATTACTTCGGCTTGGTTAACGTGAGTGGCTCTTTTGTGCTTCTTGGGGAGTTGTCTGATAGTTGTGTCTTCTTTTGTCATCCCTGGATGTGGGATGACACCCCGAATATCCCTTGTGTTCACTGCTCCTGGAGCCAGTTTATATCCTGAGCCTCGGAAACGCTGCTTAAAAATCGGCCTTTACAAAGTAAAGCAAGAGTTAAAACATTGGCCATTTGTTTGCTTGAGGAAGTTGGTTCAATTTGTTAGGAAACAGCAGCAGAAGTGTGTTTCCAGTCAGAATGAGATACAAAACCCCTGAGACAGGTGGACCACAGAGAAGGGGCCCAGCAAAAGTTACCTTCCTGCCCTGCAGTCCCCTTTTTTAAAAAACCACAAACTTTTGGGCCAGAGCTTGCAGGTATTTGCTCATTGTGAGAGCTTAAAGCTGCCCTAATCCTGTGGAAGTAAACAAAGGCTTGACCCAGGAATGGTCAGCTTTGAGCTCATATCTGAAAGCTGAATTGAACTTCCAGATGTGTTGATGGGAGCATCCCAGAAGAGTAGAATTCCATTGGACGGAGCCAAGAGGGATGCTAAGAAACAGCACAGAGAGAATTGTAATACACTCAGAGGTCATGAGATGCTGGAACCCATCGGTCATGTCAAAGTCCATGGCACTTCTCCCTGCATGGAAGTGAAATTGCAGAAGGGTCTGTGACGACCCCGGCAAAGCTATAATAAAAGGCATTTCATCTTGATTCAGTTTGCTGCTTTGAGGCAAGAGATTCACAAATCAGCTTCAGGAGTGATTTGATTGAAGATTAATTGAACCAAAGCACCCCATCAAAGCTTTCCACAGCCTTGGATGGAATAGCACACAGCTCCCAATACATTATTTTCAATGGGCAAATATTAGTTTTGTTTATACCAGGGGTCTCCAACCTTAGCAACTTTAAGACTTGTGGACTTCAACTCCCAGAAAGCTGGCTGAGGAACTCTGGGAGTTGAAGTCCATAAGTCTTAAAGTTGCCAAGGTTGGAGACCCCTAGTTTATACTGAGAGTCTTGATGTGGATGGAGGGAACTGTTGCAGAGATGATGATGACGATGTATTCTGAATGTCAAATGATTTCTCCCAGACATGATCATCCCCTCAGATTCTCTTTTCTTTCTCTGAAATGAAGCAACCTTCAAATGTGACAGATGCAAACATCTGCTTTCAGCTTTGTAAACAGGAAGCATGTAGACACTGTCTAACTTGTCCCCAGGGCGAGTTTTTCCTAAGAGTGCTGGTCTCTTCTCTAAATATTCTTGATCTGAGCTGACTCTGGAAAGAACCTCCTCTAACTCTCCTTGGCACCCCATCAGAGTTCTGACTGCTGCCAGGCTCCACACATAAATGTCTGGTCACAAACAGCACCCTTGCCCTGAGCACCACCCATTGCTGACAGTCGTAACAGCATAGCAACAGATTCCTCTGGAGTGACAAGCAGCAGGACATGGTTCCCCTCCCTAATTAATTAGCATTGCTGGTTTGTGAAACGAGTGGGAGGGTGGGCCAAATGGCATTGCAAAGCTTTTAAAAAGTCGGGGTCAGCTCCCTTCACTGAGGGTCAACAAAGGAAATACTTCAGGCATGTTGTGGTGACGGGCAGCTGTGGGACAGTTCATGGTTGAGGAAGTACTGCCAAAGTCCCCAAACTAGCCTACAAGGCTTGCAACCCCAAGGCAGATTCAGAGTGGAGATTGCAGAGGGAATGCATTTGGAGCAAGTGTGGCAGTTTCAGCTTAAGCATAGCATTCAGGGACAATAACTCCTCAGGTTCCCTGAGCCCTCAAAAAGATTGTCCCCTCCTCAGATGTCTTTTTTGTGAGAATATTGTATGCAACACCTTCACCTTTTATGCTATTTTGCCAGCCTCCCCCATCCTCTTCCTTGCCAGCTTACTTAGAAGACAGAATAACAAAGTTGGAAGGGATCTTGGAGGTCTTCTGGTCCAATTCCCTGCTTGAGTAGGAGATCCTCTACCAGGCGTGTCCAACCTTGAACATTTTAAGACTTCTGGACTTCAAAGTCCACAAGTCTTAAATTGTTTACAAGTTGTCCGTCCATAAGTCTTAAAGTTGCCAAGATTGGACACCCCTGCCCTATACTCTTGGTTTCCTTAGTTCTCTTTTACCTGCAGTTGAATAACCATTTTGCCAACACACAGACAGACAGACAGACAGACAGACAGACAGACCCTTAGTTACTTTTCTTTTTCTATTCTCTCAGTTTGGAAACACCTGCTACTGTAACTCAGTCCTCCAGGCCCTTTACTTCTGTCGTCCATTTCGGGAAAAGGTTTTGGCCTACAAAGTCCAGGCCCGCAAAAAGGAGACTCTTCTGACGTGCTTGTCGGACCTCTTCAACAGTATTGCCACCCAGAAGAAGAAAGTGGGGGTCATCCCCCCCAAGAAGTTCATTTCCCGGCTGAGGAAAGAAAACGGTAAGGAAGCCTCTTGCTTCTTGGATGCCTTGGGACAGAGGATGCGTAGAATTTTATTAGATGTCGGTTTGTGTGGACTGGGAGCAGGTGTGGTTGGAGGCCTTTGGAAGCATCTCACTCAGAACTAGATTTGTGGGAACAGAGGAACCTCCCTCATACCGGTAGACTTCGACTTACAACCACTGATTTAGTGACCGTTCGAAGTTACAAAAGCCGTGAAAAAGTGTCTTATGACTGTTTTTCATACTTATGACCATGGCAGCATCCCCAAAGTCACATGATCAAACTTAAGACACTTCAGGCAAGTGATACTTACGACAGTTGCAGTGTCCCTTGACAACTGGCAAGAAAGGTCGTAAAATGGGGCAAAACTCACTTAACAACTGTCTTGCTTAGCAAGAGAAATTTTTGGCTCAGTTGTGGTTATAAGTGGAGGAGTACCTGTACTAGGGTAATCAACACGATGTATGGACACACATCTCCATTAAGCTCCCTGTCCAGCTTAACCTTTTAAAAATTCTGTTAATTTAAGAAACAAGCTACTTGCTAAGAGTGAATCACCATTTTGATCCATAGCAAAATTCCCCCCACACCCCCCGGACACAGATGGTAGAAAGCTTCTGGGTTCAGCGTCTGATTAAAGAATATCTTTTAACTGACTAGGCCAATCTTGAGAACTAGTTAGTAAGTAAATCAGACTCATATGGTAATCATTTTGTAACTCTGCCCATCATCTGTTGTCCTTCGCCCTTAACTACAGGTAGTTCTCAACCATTCATTAGTGACCGTTCAAAGTTACAACAGCACTGAAAAAAAATTGACTTATGACTTAACAACTGTTGGAGCGTCCCCATGGTCATGTGATCAGAAATAGTGTGCTTGGCAACTGGCATGTACTTATAACAGCTGCGCTGTCCCAGAATGATGTGATCATTTGACTCATAGTGGTATTATATTCATGCTGTGAATATGTTCACATCTCCTATTTTTGCTCAGCACTTTTGCTTATTTTTGATAAATGCATATTCCGTTGCTTTCTACCCTGTCCTGGTATCTGAAATTCTGTAATGACTTCAACCATACTAGGCTGGAAGTCTAATATCTTAATTCCTCTGCTCTTTTTGTTGTTGTTTGTGTGCCTTCTTGTTATCAGAGCTGTTTGACAACTATATGCAGCAGGACGCACACGAATTCCTGAACTATCTATTGAACACAATTGCGGACTTGCTGCAAGAAGAAAAGAAGCAGGAAAAACAGAATGGCAAACTCCAGAACGGAAGCATTGAGAGTGATGAAGGGGAGAAGACAGAGCTTACGTGGGTCCATGAAATCTTCCAGGGAACACTAACAAACGAAACTCGCTGTTTAAACTGTGAAGCTGTAGGTGGCTCTTTACTTTCTCTGAAATTCCTACTTAGTGGCGGTGTTTTGCCTGTGTTTTTCCCCATCTTCCTACTCTCCGTATATAAACAGAAGAACAGTTGTTCTTTCTAGTTGCTAAACCTGCATTAACTAGAACAGGGGTCTCCAAACTTGGCAACTTTAAGACTTGTGGACTTCTACTCCCAGAATTTGAGGAGTTGAAAGTCCACAAGTCTTATTAAAGATGCCAAGTTTGGAGGCGCCTGAACTAGAAAAACGTTTCTCAGTTTTGGCAACAAAGATGTGTGGACTTCAACACCCAAAGTGTTTCCTGCCATAACTGGCTTGGTCTGCTTTCAAGAAGCTTGTATGAGGGCATGAGGTTCATAACTGCTCCACTCTTATCTCAGTTCTTGTTCTGGTATCCTGGATGCTCTCTGAGCTTGGTTGTTCGCTTGCTGATGTTTCATTGCCCAAGTAGGTAACGTCATCAGTGCAAGAGAGTTGGGCTTTGCGTCCTCTTTATATGCAGTAGCTTGCCCTGCCAGTGATGGGAGGTGTGTGATCAAAATTCAGATGCTTAGCAACTGACTCATATTTATGACAGTCTCAATGTCCTGGGGTCACGTGATCCCCTTTTGCGACTTTCTGACAGCAAAGTCAATTGGGGAAGCCAGATTCACTTAACAACCTTGTTACTAGCTTAACAACTAACTGCAGTGTTTCACTTAACAACTGTGGCAAGAAAGGCTGTAAAATGGGACAAAATTCACTTAATAACTATCTCACTTAGCAACAGAAATTGTTATAAGTCAAGGACTACCTGTAATGAAGGCAAGCTTAAAATCCCCATTCCTAGGTGTAAATGTAGGGAATGTGACTGGCTTGGGAGCCTTCACTGAGATGAAAGATTTAGCCGAGAACTATTGCTAGGAATTAGATGCTGTACAGTTGTACATTCTTCATTCTCTTTCTTAAAGATTGTAAAATCTGCATTTTTACCTCTTCAAGGTGAGCAGCAAAGATGAAGATTTTCTGGACCTGTCGGTTGACGTGGAACAAAATACATCAATCACACACTGCCTGAGGTACACGTTTCAACAAAAACAGAAAATGCAGCCAGATAAAACAAGGATGCTTTATTTAATCCCAGGACTCGAAGCCCGGAGCCAACACTAATACATTAAATAGCTTCCTAGAGTGTTATTTATTTTTATTTAACTATGCGTATTCTGCCTTTTATAACACTTCTAATAGAGTTTCAGGGAGAGTTATTTGCTTGCTTTGGCCATCATACAACTGCAAATCCCTGAATCATTGTGCCGATGTGATAATGATGCTATCAAGGGATCTCGCAGGCACAAACCCACACACAATAAATTAGCAGCAGCAATTACTTGATCGGAATTTATGTTAGCCACAGAAGGGTCCCAGTCAAATAAAGTCGTCATAAGTGGCTTTTCCTTACTGTTCCTTCTCTGAGTCATTTAGGGATGGAGCCTAAAGGAGACAGGGAAAAAATAGAAGAGGGATTAGCTTCAACCATTAAACTGCCCATTTTGTGGTGCTGCGTGACATTTGCATTTCCCACTGCAAACAGAGGCACCTTTGTCCTGTGGGGGAGCTTTGTACAGATGACCCAGAGAAAATCTGTTCAGTGCTGGAAAACCTGATCAATTATAACTTCTGTCCCAATCTTCCATTTTGCAGAGGGTTCAGTAACACCGAGACGCTGTGCAGTGAATACAAGTACCACTGTGAGCAGTGTCGCAGTAAACAGGAAGCACAGAAGAGGTGAGGCCAAGATGCATTTTTATTACATATCTGGGTCCTACCAAGGACTTCGGTTCTTGATACGTTTACAACATACCTGCCTGGCAGGTAGACTACGCTGAGAAAGAATCAACTCCCCCCTTTATAGTTGAAAAGGATCTTTATGAAAGAGACATTTCTAATGAACTTGTGATTTGTGGTTTTGATAATTAGACAGATTATAGAAACAGGAGTAATATGATGGTACTTTAGAGAGAGGATGAAATATGGTATATTTTATTTATAACTGTTGTGAAGAATTTTAGAAGCCACTTCTCTGTATTTTTCTTTCTTTCTGTGTTATTTTTCTTTAGCTTTTTTCTTACCTTGCAGTTCTTTCTTTCTTTCTTTCTTTCTTTCTTTCTTTCTTTCTTTCTTTCACACCCTTTCTCCCTCCATCCCTCCTTCCTTCCTTCCCCTCACCTACCTACCTACCTCTTTCCCTTCCTTCCTTTCTTTCCACCCAACTCACACATAAGTGACTTCTTCCTCACTATATTAGTTTGTGTTAGTTTTTACCTCCTTGTTGTATCTTTTTGTAATAAAAAGTATATAGAAAAGATAAATGCAACATCTGTTATAGTTTATTGAGGTGTATTCAAAAGCATCTGGCGTAATCTCAGAAATGTGAAGAATGGCCAAATGAGTTTCTACATGACAAAGAAAGAGTAGCTGAATAGCTCTTTCCCTGATCCCACTCCTCATAATTCTGTTCATTTTTTATTTTGCATGATTAACATTAGTATTACTCATGAAGCTTTTTTCCTTGCTTTTCCTTTTTTCCCTTGAAGAAAACCTTAAGTTCAAAGTGGACCAGCAATTCATCTGCAATCCTTACGGTAGTTCAGGGGTTGATTTCTCCTTCCAGGAGAGGCTTCACTAATTCTGGGGCCGTAGGGGGCCAAGGAGTTTTTCAGAGCCGTGACATCCGATGGTTCTTGGAGCCTGAATAAACTTGTGAATTTCAGGTGTTGAACTGTGAAATTAATCACACTGAGTAAAGAGACAAACAGAGCAGTGTAATAAATTCTGTACAGGACCAGATGGTATTTCTGTAGAATTTGACTCTTATTATTGGCTCCAAACTTTGAGTTTTCTTGATTGGGAGTGGGGGAAGGGGGTGGGGAGAAGAGGCCTCTAGTTTGGTCTAGTAGTTAGACCAGACTAGAAATCAGGAGCCTGTGAGTTCTAGTTCCACCTCAGGATATAAAAGTCGGCTGGGTGACTTTGGACCAATCTTTCTTGCCTTGCCTTACGCATAAAAGCCGGCTGAGTGATTTTAGGCAGTCTCTCTCAGTCAGCCCAACCCACCTCACAGGGTTGTTTTTATGGGGAAAATAGGAGGAGGAAGGAGCATTACGTATGTTTGATACCTCGAGTTATTTATAAACAATAATAAAGGTGGGATTTTAAAAATTGAGAACAAATAAATGCATTTTTTTCTGATTTCTTTGTCAATATTAGCCAATTTATTTGGTTGGTGGTTGGGGTCTGAATTAATAGCTGACTTGCATTCAGTTCTTGCTAAGTGCTCAAGTCATCCCATTGCCACGTGATTAAGGAAGTCCACTTCAAATCTTTCCTGGCTTTTTTTTTTGGTGGGGGTGTGGGGGTGTCAAAAATTTTATCAAGCACTACAGGTAGTCCTCGATTTACAACAGTTTGTTTAGTAACCGTTCAAACTATATAACGGCACTGAAAAACGTGACTCGTGACCATTTTTCACAGTTATGACCTTTCCAGCATCCCCATGATCATGTGCTCAGAATTCGGACATTTGGCAACTGGTTCATATTTGTGACCCTCACAATGTCCTGGAGTCCACTGAACAGCTTTTGCGGCCTTCTGACAAGCAAAGTCAATGGGGAAGCCAGATTCACTTAACAACTGTGCTACCCGACTCATCAACTGTAGTGATTCACTTAACTGAGGCAAGAAAGGACGCAAAATGGGTCACAATTCACTTAACAAATGTCTCACTTAACAACAGAATTTTGGGGCTCAATTCTGTTCATAAGTCGAGGACTACCTGTATTTTATTCACTTAGGGCTATTTTTTAAACCTTAATAAACTCTGTGGAATTGAGCACGATTTTGTAAGAATTGCTTTTGTTTTTTCTTTCTCTATTGATCTTACATTGCTAATCAAGGATGCGAGTGAAAAAGCTGCCCATGATTCTCGCTCTGCACTTGAAAAGGTTCAAATACATGGACCAGCTACACCGATACACCAAACTTTCCTATCGCGTGGTCTTTCCTCTAGAGCTTCGACTCTTCAACACATCAGGAGATGCTACAAACCCAGACCGAATGTATGATCTTGTGGCTGTGGTGGTGCACTGCGGCAGGTAAATATCACACACACACACACACCCCAATCATAGCTGTTACTAATCAAAGAGAAGATTTGTAACTCAGAACTCTGGGGTCCTTGGTGCTGTCTGAGGTTTTCTTGCAGATGCTTCATGACCCAACTAGAGCCATCAGTAAAC
>WNWU01000035.1:10596107-10608829 GCA_012654045.1 Ptyas mucosa
GAGAGGAGGAGAACTGTGGGGTCCTTGGTCTTTTCTGAGCTTGGTGGTTTTCTTGCAGACATTTCATGACCGAACTAGGTAACGTCATCAGTGCTAGAAGGGAGTGGGGTTTGCAGAGTGGAGGAAGAGGAAGAGGTGGGGTCCGTGATGCTCTCTGAGCTTGGCTGTTTTCTTGCAAGTGTTTCATTAACCAACTAGATAACCTCATCAGTACTAGGATTAACACTGATATTACCTAGTCGGCATGGAAACACCTGCAAGAAACCCACCAAGCTCAGAGAGCACCAAGTCGTAGGTAAGTTACAACCCCCTGGTGTTTCCTGAATTGCATGTGAACTTCAGAGAGATTCCTCCCTCCCCCCCCATAAGTCACTTTTTTCAGTGCCATTGTAACTTCAAATGAACGTCAGAAAATGAACGGTTGTAAGTCGAGAACTACCCTGCATACTTTGCTCTACCAGCTTTCCCTGTTTGGTCTGGATCTGCATCCCTGGAATAGCTGTAATGGAGAAGGATGATAGGATTGTGTTCAGGAAGATCCCTCACCTGCTCTATGCCCACAGGAACCTTTTGCATTTTTCTCTCCTAGGGTGTATAACCGATAGGCGCATTTTTAAATGTGCATATCAGTTAAACAGATCGATAGAAAATGTTGCTTTATTTATGGGAACTTCATCTACTGCAAAGGAAAATTGAAACCAGCTATTATTGGAACAAAGACGATATTAAAGCAGTTTAGCCGAATGATTTAAGGATTTTTTATAGCAGCACCACCGGGTGGTTAAGCTGCATATTTTGCAAATGTTTATTGAATCCATTAATTTTGGCTTGGTTCTCAGTGCCGAGTTATAAGCCTCCCTAATTAGTTTTTGTAGAAGAGTCATGTAATATAGAGTCATTCTTTCCCTCTAGAGGGCCGTATCCCAAGCCATAGATTGAACTCCTACATCACAGTCCGCGTGATTTGTGTAACCACGATTTGCTCCCCAAACCATGATTGGCGCTGTTCTGTCAGTCGTGGATTTGCACATGCTGGCCTAGCACAAAGGGTGACGCCCTCTGTCCGTACAACCAAGGCTTAGGTGGTCACATACATTTTAGGATTAAATTCCACGATGCAAGTGAGATCTCCGAAGCACATGTTATCTTGGCTGGAGACAGGTCTACTATTCACGGACAGCTTTTGCTTTTATTTATGTTGTTTATTCAATTTGTGTGGCAGGCCTCTTAAATTCACAATTCAGGGTGGCCAGCAATGCTTAAAACGCAACGTAAAAAATGTGTACTCAAACCTATTCAGGTAGTCCTCAACTTGCAACCACAATTGATTGAGCCCAAAATTTCTGTTGTTAAGCGAGACAGTTGTTAAGTGAGTTTTGCCTCATTTTACAACTCTTCTTGCCGCAGTGAATTGCTGCAGTTGTTAAGTTAGTCACATGGTTGTTAAAGGAATCTGGCTTCCCCGTTGAGTTTGCTTGTCAGAAGGTCACAAAAGGGAATCACGTGACTCTGGGACCTCACAGCAACCGTCAAAATACATGCCATGATCATGTGACTCTGAGGATACTGCAGTGGACATAAGTGTGAAAAACAGTCATAACTCACGTTTTTCAGTGCCGTTGTAACTGAATGGTCACTAAACAAACTGTTGTAAATCAAGGACTACATGTGATGCTTATTTTTCCTATCCAATGGTCATGGTGCAAGCCAAAAGTCTCATCTACCCAACCAATGTTTCAACACCACTCCACTCCACCCAGGAGTGGAAAGGCAATGGAGAATATCCATATTTAATCAAGGATTCATTGTAGCCAAAGAAAGTCTGGGAAGCCATGCAGAGAGTGGGTGAAAGTCTGGAAATCTAGACGAGTGCCATGGCCACACAGGTGCAAAACCACACCCCAGAGCCAGCATTGCTTCTACCATATGATGGGGAGTTGTCCCTAACTTTTATGGAGAGAGGGATGGTTCTTACTAGGCCTTCAGGAGGGAGCTAAGTCTATTCAGGAGAGAGTCCTGACTGCTGAACTAGTTTTTACTCTCAAAGACCTCCACTTACGCACTACAGGTAGTCCTTGACTTATAATAGTTCGTTTAGTGACCATTCAAAGTTACAACGGCACTGAAAAAAGTGGCTTATGACCATGATCAGCCTTCCATTCTTCCAAGGTGGGTAAGATGAGGACCCGGATTGTCTGGGGCAAGAGGCTGACTCTGTCAACCACTTAGAGAGGGCTGTAAAAGCACTGTGGAGCAGTATATAAGTCTCAGTGCTATTGCTAGTGCTATTTTTCAAACTTACGACCATTGCAATGTCCCTGTGGTCACATGATCAAAATCCAGACACTTGGCCACTGGTTCATACTTATGACGGTCGTAGTGTTCCAGGGTCACGTGATCCCCTTTTACGACCTCCTGACAAGCAAAGTCAATGGGGAAGGCAGATTCACTTAACAACCGTGTTACCAACATAACAGTTGCAGGGATTCACTTAAGAACTGTGGCTAGAATGGTCGTAAAATGGAGCAAAACTCACTTAACAAATGTCTCCCTTAGCAACATACATTTTGGGCTCAATTGTGGTCATAAGTCAAGAATTACCTGTACTCTTCGTTGCTTTACCACTCAGTGGTGACACTATCTTGGGGTGTGGGAAAGCTTTGGGATCAGAAGTCTGAATCAAGGGGCTCTTGCCTTTAATCAAGCGAAGATGCCTTCTCTCTAGTCCTTCTCCTTCCTTCAGTCTCGACTAAGATCAGGAATTCCTCAGAGCTGAATCAGAAAATCAGCCACAGCTTCCCCTGAAATAGATGGGAGCACGATCGGTGTTACTTCCACTCATGTCAAAGCGGCTTTTGGAGATAAAAGTCGTAGGAGAACCATAGTTCAAGTCTACGTGTCCATATCCAGCATTAACCTTACCTCCCTCTTTTGTTGCAGTGGTCCAAATCGTGGACATTATATCACCATTGTGAAGAGCCACGGCTTTTGGTTGCTCTTCGATGATGACATCGTAGAGGTAGGTTTGGCTCTTGTTCCAGTGCTTTGTAATAACTTTGTCCCTAAATATAAATACGAACTCTTCGTAATCAATAATGCAAACAACAGTTCCAGCCCCAATGAATCAATACTAACAAGCCTTCAAATGACATCAAAAAGGCA
The DNA here is from genome assembly GCA_012654045.1 of Ptyas mucosa. Lineage (NCBI taxonomy): Eukaryota > Metazoa > Chordata > Lepidosauria > Squamata > Colubridae > Ptyas > Ptyas mucosa. Next base: position 10,599,270 of record WNWU01000035.1, read on the forward strand.
CAGTGCAACTACAATGCAGTACAGCCGAAGACTCGAGAAGTCTGTTCTCCCTCCTGAGATTGGGTGAGGAGCTGTAAAATGCTTAGGACGGTGTCCAAATAAGATGGTTTCGTAGCCAAGGAGGGCGAGGTCTCCTCCAAAAATCTCAGAAATAGAATGAAATTAGGAAAAGGATTCCAGGCTACTTAGGATCATACAAGCCAGCAGCAGTTTCAGAGATTCTGAAGGTGCGAATAAGGGAGCAGATAAATTATGGTGTGTGGCGTAAAGCCGTTTTGATCAAAGCCTCAGCAGCTTTAAGATGTGTGAACTTCAACTCCCAGAATTCCCAAGTTGTGGAACACTTGTGTAAAGGCCTCACACATTACACACTGTTCAATAACTGAGCAGCAGTATTCTGCCAGGTGATGACCAGTGTAGTCCATCAGAGTGGTAACAGGTAGTCCTCGGCTTACAATAGTTCATTTAGTGACCATTCGAAGTTACCATAGCACTGAAAAAAGGGACTTATAGCTATTTTTCACACTACGACCATTGCAGCACCACAGTCACGTGATCAAAATTCAGATGCTTGGCAACTGACTCTTGTGACGGTCGCAGTGTCCTGGGGTCATGTGATCCTCTTTTGTGACCTTCTGACAACCAAAGTCAATGGAGAAACCAGATTCACTTAGCAATCGTGTTACTAATTTAACTGGCAGGGATTCACTTAACGACTGTGGCAAGAAAGGCCATAAAATAGGACAAAACTCTATTAACAACAGAAATTCTGGGCTCAATTCTGGTTGCAAGTTGAGGACTACCTTGGTTTAGCTTGGCCAAATCGTCCGGGCTCAGAAGATAAGCATATCAGGTAAGAAATCTGATGACACCAAAAAAAGCATTTTAGACCCTGCAAATTGTTTTTTGGCAGTGGTTTGTTCGTCAGGCTTTCTGTTTAGACTTAGAACCAGCATATGAACCTATCAGAAACCAGACCATCCAAACAACCAATCAGCAACAGAATCGACCACCACACCAGTTGAATGTTGTGCCTCACAAACAATCAGTCATGCGACCAACTGAGCACACCACCACACAGGACCTATATAAACAGAAGAAAAAGTAAACAAATCACTTCACCCACAGTCCTGCTGAAGATGTTACCTAGTCTGGTAATGAAACATCTGGGAGCTAAACAAGTTCAGAGAACAAACTGCTGCCAAAATCCACAGCCGGGGCTACAAATATTCTGTACAATTTCTAACTGCTGATGGTATTGACTGACCACGTATTCCATCATCCAATGATAACAATAGATGGGATAAATGCTTTCACACAGACACGTGAGAGCAGAAGTATACAACGTTTCATATTTGAACCAATCAATTCAAGAGATGAGACAAATGTAGACTTCTGCAGTTTGATGTCAAAATAAAGCTGGAAGGTCTTCTAGTCCAACCCCCTGCTCAAGCAGGAAACTCTCTACCATTTCAGACAAGTAGCTGTCCAGTCTCTTCTTAAAAACCTCCAGGGATGGAGCACCCACAACGTCTGGAGGCAACTTCTGTTCCACTGGTTAATTGTCCTCACTGTCAGGAAGTTTCTCCTTAATTCCATATTGCTTCTCTCGTTGATCAGTTTCCATCCATTGTTTCTTGTCCTGCCCTCGGGTGCTTTGGAAAATAAGTTGACCCCCTCCTTTTTTTTTTGTGGCAGCCCCTCAAATACTTGAATACAGCTATCATGTCGTTATCGTCCCCAGTCCTTCTTTTCTCTAGACTGGCCATACCCAATTCCTGCAACTGTTCTTCATATGTTTTTGTCTCCAGGCCCTTAATCATCTTGTTGTGAAAACACACTTCTTTTACAATACAGTTTTCAGTTGACAGCATTCTTGGTTTTAAAAATGGATAGCTGAATAAAATGAGTTAGATAAATCACCATGTTGCTGGTCGCTCTGCCCACCTGGTGGGTCCTTAACAACTTTAGCAGACTCCATAAACTTTAAACACTTCTCTATTGGAAGCAGCTATATTAGATTGGCTCCCCCCTCGAAACTCACACGTACATAGGCACCGTGAGTCCTTTTGCAGTCTGATTAATTTCTCTTAACTCCTAGGATGAGCGAGTTGCTTTTAGGGCTGAGCGTGAAGGATTTTCTCGGGTCTGGAGGAAAAAAAGTGTTTTTTCATTCGGTGTTTCTGTTGCATGAAAGCTAGTAACTTTGAGAGCAGATTTCTCTCTTTTGAAGCATTCAGTCAGGGCCTCTGCAGATTTTCCAATTTTTATATGCAATGTACATAAAAACCTGACAGAGCTTAGATTCAGCTGTGGTGGCCATCAACTAGATCAGTGTTGGCGAACCTTTTCGGCACCAACTGCCAAAATGGGAGTGTGCACACGCGTGCCCGCTTGCCGGAAAAGCAGCTGCCCGGTGCACATGCACTTGCTGGGAATATGATCTTCCGGTTTCCAGTGCGCCACCTGGTCTTCTGGTTCCTGGCATGCACAAAGACCAGCTGGCTGGTGTGCATGTGTGCATCAGAAACCGGAAGAGTGACAATGAAGTGCCCCTCCCCCCAGCCCGCCACCGAGAACAAGGCAGCACAGCCCCCTCAACACTTCTGCCAAGGGAGCACGACTGCTTCCCACCCGGGATGCCTCTTACCCCAGTGTCAGACAGACGTTCCTTCCCACCCGAGCGGGCTTCTTGAGCCGGCCAGGTGTTCCGGACTGTGGACGCACATTAATGCCGAGGGCTGGAGCTGCATAAGAAGCCCGCTCGAGCAGGAAGGCCCGGCCCGTCCATCCTGTCTGACAGCTCTGCTTTCCCTAGGAAGCGACCGCCGGGATCCCCTCTCCACATCTTTGAGCATGGAGCCATCGCCTGTTGCTGTTCCGGGTTCTGACGCACTGGCTACCTGGTCTTTGCACTTGCATGCATGCCTGAAACCGGAAGATCAGGTGGCCCGCGTGTGGATGCGCACCGGGTGGCTGCTCTTCCGGTTTCTGGTGCTCCCACGCAGCTGAAGACCGGTTGGCCGGCCTGCTGGAACCCGGAAGAGCAACCAGTGACGGTTCCCGTGCCAGGAGAGACGGCTCTGCGTGCCACTTCCGGCATGTGTGCCATAGGTTCGCCCTCACGGATCTAGATTTTTTTGAACCAAACCCTGTGGATATCCCTGCTATAAGTAACTGGCAGTTTCAACTTAACAACAATTGGAAGCAGAATTTCCGTCACTAAGCAAGGTAGTTGTTAATTGAGTCATGCCTGATTTTGCAACTTTTTTTTGCTACAGTTGTTAAGCAAATCACCACAGTTGTTAAGTGAATCATGCCGTCATTAAGTGAATCTGACTTCCCCCATTGATTTTGCTTGTCGGACTTTGCCGATTGGGAAGGTCACAAATGGCCATCTGATGACAACCCCCCCCCCCCAAAAGACATAAATACACATCCGTTGTTAAGATTTTGATCACGTGACTATGGGGATGCTGCGGCAGCTATAAGTGCAAGGACCAGTTGTAAGTCTTTTTTTTTTTTAGTGTCGTCGTAGCTTTGAATGATTGCTAAACAAATGGTTGTAAGTCGAGGACTATCTGCAGACAGCAATGCAAAAGTCATCTATTGAGAATACGGTTTGATTGACAAAACCTGCTCCCTAGACTGGTGAAAAATATTGAATGTGAATTACAATCATAAGTCTGTAGTCTTACGTAGTAGTCCTTGATTTACAGCAGTTCATTTAGTGACCGCTCAAAGTTACAACGGCACTGAAAAAAGTGACTTAAGACCATTTTTCACACTTATGACCGTTGCAGCATCCCCCGTGGTCATGTGGGGGAAGAAAATTCAGACGCTTGGCAACTGACTCATTTAGGACCATTGCCGTATCCCAGGGTCATGTGATCTGTTTTTGTGACCTTCTGACAAGGAAAGTCAATAGGGGGAAGGCAGACTCACTTAACAACCGTGTTACTAACTTTGCAACTGCAGTGATTCACTTAAGAACTATGGCAAGAAAGGTCATAAAATGGAGCAACGTTCACTTAATAAATGTCTCACTTTGGGCTCAATTGTGGTCCTAAGTTGAGGACTACCTGTATAAGCCACATCAGCTCCTTGTCTCTGGGTAGTGCCCACCTCTTATTTTTGTGTGGAGCCAGATAAACGCATTCAGCCCTGGGGACTGCAGGACCTATGGCTAAATTTGCAGTGAAGTCATGAATAGCAGCAAAGAGCAAGTGGGTTGTTTTAATTCATTGATTTGTTGCATATTTAATGCATTTTAAATGTATATTTAAAGCAGGAGCCTTTTCTTTTGCTCCTTAATGTCCATTTGTTTGTCCAGAGATGACGGTGGGAAATCGGCACTCTCCCTGCCTTTCTGGTTGGGAAGAGGCCACATGCGCTGAAACAGTCAAGCACCATCCCTTACCTTGTGCTGACCTTCTCAGTGGGGGGAGCCTGGGCCACTGACTTGATTGTCAGCTGAATTTTAATGAAATATGTAACAGAATAACAGAGTTGGAAGGGATGTTGAAGGTCTTCTAGTCCATCCCTCTGCTCAAGCAGGAGACCCCATGCCATTCCAGACAAATGGCTGTCCAGTCTCTTCTTAAAAGCTTCCAGTGTTGGAGCACCCACAGCTTCTGAAGGCAACCTGCTCCACTGGCTAATTGTTCTCAACTGTCAGGAAATTTCTCCTTAGTTATAGGTTGCTTCTCTCCTTCATTAGTTTCCATCCATTGTTTCTTGTCCTGCCTTCTGGTGGATTGGAAAATAGGTTGAACCCCGCCCCTCCTTCTTTGTAGCAGCCCTTCAAATATCGAAACACTCCTAACATGTCACCCCTAATTCATAGGCAGAAGGTCCCCATAATGATAAAGACTGGAACAAAATTGCTTAAATGAGAGATCCTTTGGTGCTTTTTGAGTTTGGTTGTTTTCTTGCAGACATTTCATTACCCAAACTAGGTAACATCATCAGTGCTAGTTCTGATGATGTTACCTAGTTTGGGTAATGAAACGTCTGCAAGAAAACAACCAAACTCAGAGAGCACCAAGGACCCCTCATTTCAACCCTGAGCTACAGATATTCTCCTTTATCTGCTTAAAATCAGGGCGTGAAAATGCTAGACCAGAGGAAATTGTCAGTGATTCTGATTCTCTCTCTCCATTAACCTCTCCATTGTCTTAAATTTTAGAAAATCGACGCTCAAGCAATTGAAGAATTCTATGGATTGACCTCAGACATTTCCAAAAATTCAGAATCTGGATATATCCTTTTCTACCAATCAAGAGACTGAGATGGCACATTTTTGGGACATCTTGTGCACAAAAAAAGGGATCAAGGCTGTGCCCGGAAAGGACAACAGAGTGATGGCAGAAATGATTCCTCCTGGTTATCGTGGGCAATCAAGTGGTGCATTTCCTTGAGGAGAACAGTCCTGAGCAAGGATGCATTTTGCTTTGATTTTCTTTCTAGGCTATTTTATACTTGCTAACTTCCAAAATCTTTTACCTCTACTTGAAACCTGGCTGCTTAACTCTTCAAGAACCAAGAAAGTGATTTTTAAAGTAACATTGTAAAATCCATTCACTGTTCAGTCGTGGCTTAAGACTCTTCTTTGGTTTCCGTTATTGCCATTTTTCTGTTTTCTAACAGAACGATTTCCCCTCCGGTATTTGCTGAATTCCTGTCCTCTTTTGGGACTCAAGCGGAAGAAAGTTGATGAAAGTTGCAGTTTTGGTAATTCAAGACCGCAGCCACTTAAATCATCCTGGAAGCATCGTGGTTTAATTTTTACTTTTTTTTTTCTATGGGAAAAGGACACCAGGCGTTTTTACAGGATTGAACATTTTGTTAAAGATATCACTTTTATTTCCGATAACACTATTTATTATACATTTGTTCAGCTTTGTCTCTTTCTTAAAATTTTCCTTGGAAACTAATTTTTATATGCTTTATAAATCTGTTAATCCTTTGTAAAAAGAGATTTTGACTCGGAACCACAATACTGTAGAAGTCAGAAAAGAAATAGATGTAAGTGTTGGAGGTCACATCTAGCATAAAAACTAAAAGAACAGTTTCTCGGAGCTATTCTCTAAGCCAAAAGTGCCGTCTGCTGAAACAGGATCTATTAAGGGTTCAGTTCTGCATGTAAGAAGCAATTCTCAGCATGGATCGACATGCTGTAAATGGACATCACCGCTCTAAACTTTAAGGTTTAAATAATAATTACGATTTTGGCCTTGAAAAAAATTCAGGGGTGGGACTTAAACTGAGATCTATCGATGCCTTGAAAAGAGTTCCTCTTAACTTCATCCCCTCCTGCTCTCCAGCTCTCATTTTCCGGTCCACATTTATGCTGACGTTGCTGCTTCAACAGAGAGAAAAAATAAGGCAGTGTTAGGAAGACTAAATCACACTTAGCATCTATTTTCCAATGTTACGCATTATAACTCTTAAGCCTTTTTAAGGGGGGGAAAATTGTGCAGTGGAGAAGAATCTGCCAGAATTATTTAGGCTCGTAAGAACCTTAGCCTGGGCTGTGGCCTAAAAGCCAGTTTGGGCTGTGGGAACCATTGGTGCCTCTCCCTCTTCACAGCAGCCTCCCAGAAGGCCTGGTGCCCAGCAGCTGAGCCCAGCAGCCCTTGGTGCGCCTTGACGAATACATAGATTTCTTTCTTGGTCCACATGAACGGTAATAAGAATGTGCTTCCTGTTTGGGAGAGCTCGTCCCAAAGCTTTCCTCAATCACTTTCTGCCGGGAATCGCCAAGAAGAGAATCGACTCAGAAAATGGCAACGGCTGAACTCGCATCTAGGATTGGAAGGTCAGGCAAACTGCTACTTCCAAAGGTTTGCCCGGCTTGCGCCGGTAACAAAAAGCTGCATTTTCCTTGCTTCCCTGGCTCCATGGTTTAACTTTTCCATTGGAAAGCTTTCCTTTGCATTGCAAGGGTGTCTCATCTCTGCAGCAGCATCCAAGCTCCACAGACAATGTGCGAGTAGAAGGAGAGTCGCCTGCGTTTGCCTTAGCCCACTTCAGAGCATCAGAGGTTCTACAGGTTTCCATGGGGCCTGGGAGAAGTTGGAGCTCTCTTTCCAAGAGCAAGACTCTCAGCGAGGATACCAAACTGAGCATCTGGGACCTCCAGGCAGGTTATAAGATTGCAGCCATTGTCTTAACAGTAGCTGCTTCCTTTTGGTTAGCAGTGACATTCCATTAGCGGCACATAATGTCACATAATGGGTCTTCGAGTAATTCAGATTTTAACAGTCTCCCTACTTCAGGTGGGCAACTGGTGTGGATATGTTCAGTCCAATATGCCAGAGTCCAATTTTCTTCAGAGGTTGTCATCTCTAACACAAATAGCTGTTGACAACTAGTGGGAAGTTTATGCATTATTTATGCATTAGGTATGAACTTCCGGTTCATACATTCGGCTAGAAAACATCTCCAAGCAAAACCACAAAAGATCCTTAATCCACTTCACCCTGGAGAGCCCCTCTTTGGGGGCAAAGCTCCCACCCCACCCCATGGGAAGGCAGGGGCGGCCACCCAGCCTAGGAAAAGGCTAAGCTTGTATTTTGTATATTTGGTGATAATGTTTTTAAGAATAATACCTGACTTGAAAGGAGAGAATATTGAAAAAAATATATGTTATAGATTAAAAGTGCACTTTTGCTACAGATTTATAAGTGGGTTAAATTGGAAGAGAATGGTGTGATGTGACTTCTGTATAATAAACGACACCCTGATATCGCCAATAAAGGTCGCAGATGGTGAAATTGTCTCAGTCAGGTGTGTTTGCGGTTTCTTTTAAAATGTCATTGAAATGCCACAAAAAGACATCTGGGCACATTTTTTAACCTGGTTTTTTACAAGACTATCAAAGTAACAGCCAGTTCCAGATAGCGTGTTAGGATGTGGTTTGCTAAACGAACTAGAATGTTGAGTTCACGTGTCACATGAGCCTTAAGCCATGGTTCTCAAACGGGTATTCAGCCAAATTGGAGCCGATGCCAAATGAGTTCTGTTGTGTAGCGTAATTTAAATTTGAATTCCGTCCCTTACATCTAATTTACAGGTAGTCCTCGACTTACGACCACAATTGAGCCCAAAATCTCTGTGGCTAAGTGAGACATTTGTTAAGTGAATTTTATCCCATTTTATGACCTTCCTTGCCACAGTTGAATCACTGCAGTTAAGTTAGTAACACGGTTGTTGGATTCCCCGTTGACTTTGCGTGACAAGGTCTCAAAAGGTGATCACATGATCCCGGGACACGGCAGCCGTCATAAATATGAATCAATTGCTAAAGGTCTGAATTTTGATCATGTGACCATGGGGATGCTGCAATGGTCATAAGTGTGAAAAATGGTCATGACTCACTTTTTTCAGTGCTGTTGTAACTTTGAATGATCACTAAATGAACTGTAGTAAGTCGAGGACTGTGTATTGTCCAAATCTCCCAGGGATGTGGATTTTTCTGAGAGGTGCACCTGAGCCAACTAGCAAGCAATAGAAGCTGGCCACGGTCTCTGTGTGTTTATCTCTCTTTGCTCTAGAGTAGAAATTAGGGGTTTCTGTTTCTGTTGCTCGGAAGGCAGGCTTCAATTGCATTTATGCAATTCTAATGGGAATGCTAGCTTGCCTTGCCGATCAGCTGCAGTAATAAACGTTCAGAGCACATTGCAGATGTCCTTAATAATCCTTAGATGTGCCCAAAACCTTGGGTTAACAACTCCCAGAATGTAAGACCATGATAGCCAACACATCTGGAAGGCATGGCTTGCTATGCCCAGATTTCCAGATTTCTTACGGGGGAGAGGGGGGAGTTCTGCTGCTGCACATCTGGACCACAGTGGGAATGACAACATGCAGAAGTTGGAAGCTGTCACTCAAAACGGGATGGCCTCTCGTAGGCTACAGCACTTGGGCTAAAGGGAGACACAGAAATGGCTAATGTTGAACTGAAGTTTGCATTATGAGTCATCCATCTGGATGAGAGTGAGAAGTACGATGGTGCCAAGTGTTTATTTTTGTAATGCGACAGTCACAAATCCCCATTTCAGAAAGGCTAATAGAAGAGAGGTTTCCCCATCTACTCTTCTGGAACATAGAATAGAGCTGGAAGAGACCTCAAAGATCTTCTAGTCCAACCCCTGCTCAAGCAAGAGACAAATGGCTGCTCAATCTCTTCCTAAAAACCTCCAGTGTTGGAGCACCCATAACTTCTGAAAGAAAATTGTTCTACTGATTTAATCGTTCTCGTTGTCAGAAAAGTTCTCCTTACTTCTAGGTTGGATCTCTCTTTTAACAACCTTCCTCCTATTACTTCCTGTCCTCCCCTCTGTGCTTTAATGCCCCTGAGGTCTTCTACTGTCCTGATTTATTGTCTTCTTTGGGATTTTACAAACAAACTTGGACTGTCACTTGCCTTTTCTTTAAAACATTTTTTTGGAAGCTGAAGTGAGATCCAGAGGCATTTTCTCAAATCAAGTTGACTTTGTAGCAAGACATTTTATTTATTTATTTATTTATTTATTTATTTATTTATTTATTTATTT
>WNWU01000035.1:10611790-10641624 GCA_012654045.1 Ptyas mucosa
ATGGATGGATGGATGGATGGATGGATGGATGGATGGATGGATGGATGGATGATAGATAAGTAGATAGATTGATGAGAGAGAGAGATTTGTTGTTGTTCGGTTGCTAAATCATGTCAACTCTTTGTGACCCAATAGACCACAGCATGCCAGGGTCCCCTGTCCTCCACTATCTCCCGGAGTTTGCAGGATAGATAGATAGATAGATAGATAGATAGATAGATAGATAATACCGTGTTTCCCCGAAAATAAGACCATGTCTTATATTTTTTAGAATCCTGAAATAAACGCTTGGCCTTATTGCCATGCACTCAAAAGCCCAATTGGGCTTATTATCAGGGGATGTCTTATTTGGGGGGAATCAGGGTAGATAGATGATAGATCAGGGGTGTCAAACTCAAGGCCTGCGGGGTGCTTAAATCTGGCCCACAGGGTCAGCCAGGAAATAGCAAAGTGGCAGCCAAAATGGATGGCCTCCTGCAGCACTTTGCCAGCCAAAACAGGGCACATGGGGGGCCACACATGGCCCCCATGCCCTGTTTTGGCCAGCAGGGTGCTGTGCAAGAGGCGTCCATCCCATCTCCTTTCCCCCTCCAGCTGGCCTATAGAGGAGAACTACAATGCTGATCCTGCTCTCGAAGAAATCCAGTTTGACACCCCTGTGATAAATAGATAGATACGATAGATGATAGATAGATAGATAGATAAATAGATAGATAGATAGATAGATAGATAGATAGATAGATAGATAGATAGATAGTAGATAGATAGGTAGACTTGTTAGTCAATAGTCTGCCTATGGAAGAGTGTCCTGTAATTTTGTTTTTCTTTATTTTCTCCTTCTTTAGTTATTAAATCACCTTGTTTCATCTTTCAGGTGTGGAGAAAAACTATGACATTCCATGTAATGTTCCTGGGCACTTATGATAGCATTCAAAGCAAAGTTGTGTCATGTTCCTACAAACTTTGAGAGGCTGCAGGATATTTTCATTGCTCTCTGAAGACAGCGGAAGGTTAAAATAGCAGAACGATGTTTCTGTGTGGAATGACAATGCCCATCTCTGACAAGCTTCTATTCAAAGCCAACCTCTGGGCCTTATCACCAGCTGCGTCTCCCTCCTTTGGCCCTTGAAAATCAGCTGCAGCATCTGCCTCTTTCAAAACCTGCCCCATCCTGACCTTCCTCTTTCTCCTTCTCAATGAGGAGCCTTCATATTCTGTTGTCTCTCCAATGTCAATCTTGGTTAAGCTAAAAAGGATAGGAATAGTAAAGCAACATATCCAACCATTGGGTAACATTTTGGTCACTGTGATATAAAAAATATGTTGAGACTCTAGAAAAAGTGCAGAGAAGAGCAACAAAGATGATTAGGGAACTAGAGGCAAAACCCTACGAAAAACAGTTGCAGGAATTAGGTATCTCTAGTCTAACAAAGAGAATGAGTAGGGGTAACATGATAGCATCTTCCAATATTGTAGAGGCTGTTGCAAAGAAGATGGGGTCCACCAATTTTCCAAAGCAGGTCAACCTATTCTCTGAAGGCAGGACAAGAAGCAATGGATGGAAACTAATCAAGGAGAGAACTAACCTAGTTCTCTGACAGTGAGAACAATTAACCAGTTGAATAGCTTGCCTCTGGAAGTTGTGGATGCGCCATCATTTGAGATTTTTAAGAAGAGATCGGACAGCCATTTGTCTGAAAAGGTATAGGATCTCCTGCAAGATCCTTTCCAACTCTGTTATTCTGTTAACAAGCTGGAGAAGAGCCACTACACCCAGAGAATTCTCCCTTCAAACTCAACAGATTGATGGTGATGCACAGCTCAAAGATGAAGACATAAGAAATCATTGAAAAGTGCTTTGGAAAATATTAATATGAATATTAATATGAAGTGTCTTTGCAAAAGAGACAGACATACAGTCAAAAGATTGAAATGTAGAAAGCTGCACAGGTGAGTTTGGAGTAAGAGCTCCCAAAGTAGGGCCAAGAAGAGACTTGCTTTGCAACCCCCTGAAACAGGATTACTGTAAACCAGGGCTGTCCAACCTTGGCAACTGCAAGACTTGTGGACTTCAACTCCCAGAATTCTCCAGCTCCAACTACTTACAAATCTACCTATTTGTAATGAGGCTCTCCAAACCCTTTGACCCATTTAATTCTATTTATCAATTATTCTTGGTAGCAAGAAGATGGTTCCAAGTATTGGGGGTCAGCAAAGGTGGTCCAAAAAAGTCAAGATGGTGGTTGTGACTGTGTGTTTGAAGCTCACCGTTTGCGCAAGGCACACATGATAAAGAGGCATGATTTCAATCGTGAAGTTATGGTTGCCATGTTGATTTTTTGAATACATGGGCATAGCCCTCTTGCAGATGCTCCTGCTTGCAACTAAATGATAGTCCTCAATACGTACACACAGAAAGAGAGAATGTTTACACTTGATACCTCAAAAAGGCTCAGAAGGAATTTATACTTGATCAAGACAGCCCTTAAAACTACCAGTTCCATCCCTTTCCCTGTTCCTCTCCTTCTGTTTTTTGAGCTTCCATTTCTGAATTGTCCAGATTTAATGTTCAAAACATTTGCTAGATGGCAATGATAATTAGAAACTAAGGGCCCGATTTCCATAGAGACTTACGTTTATGAGGCAAGCTGTGGCTGAAGCAAACTCTGCTTATCCTTGGCTCCATTTGTTGCAAAAGATACCCTTTTATTAGAAATCAGGTGATTTGCAGTGAAGCAAAACCAAAACTGAAATTCGTGCGTCAATTCCCCAATTGAAAACCATTTCTCCTGAGGCACTTCCCTTGCTGCCCCCTCCCCCATCTCCAATCAATGTCCAAGTAGGTGTTTTGAAACTCGCAGTAGTCCTCGACTTACAACAGTTCATTTAATGACCATTCAAAGTTACAACATCACTGAAAACAGTGACCAATGACCACTTTTCATACTTACGACCATTGCATGCATCCCAGGGTCATGGGATTAAAATTCAGATGCTTGGCAACTGCTTCATATTTATGATAGTTGCAGTGTCCCAGGCTCACTTTTTGAGACCTTCTGACAAGCAAAGTCAATGGGGAAGCCAGATTCAATTAACAATGATGTTACTAACTTAACAAATGCAATGATTCACTTAACAACTGTGGTAAGAAAAGTCGTAAAATGGGGCAGAAATTACTTAACAAATGTTTCACTTAGCAACATAAATTTTGGGTTCAGTTGTGGTCATAAGTTGAGGACTACCTGTACATTTGCTGCAGTTTTAAGGACAATCTGAGTCACTAAGCACAATTATCTGTTTAACACACATACATTTATTTAACTGAATAAGCCATCTGTTCCCCAATGAAATTAGCATAATCATAATCACCAAACTATTATCACCATCCTCATAATATCCTCGTAAAATACAATCGGATTTATGGCAATAATTTATTCATAATATATTCCTTTTCCAAGCACAATGGTGATTGTTAAAATTGTTGGCATTATTATAAAATACAATAGCAAAGATGTAACAATGTTTCATCACCATCAATGGAGAAAGCAGCGAGGGTGAGGAAGATCATTTTTTGGCAGGTAGAGCTTGAGCCACAGGTAAGTGATGGACCATTTTTCCTATGCATGTTTATTAGGCATGACTATTATGCGACCAGGGTCATCCAAAAGGTCCAAAAAAATCCAAATAGCAGCTGTCACCACCATCTTGGCTGTTTTGACTTCATTCTGCAGACACCTCTGAGTTGCACCGTATCTGTGGGCAACAGAGGTCCCTTTGAACATCTCCAAGAGAAGCAGTGAGGAAATGTGACTTGCAGGGGTTAATTCAACAGAGTTAGTATGGTTAGTTAATATACCATAGTTTATTTTATTTTTATTCCTATTTTAGTATAATTGTTATGCTATTCTATGCTGGTCTATGAGCGAAATAAAATTAATTGATAGTATGGTTTAGTATGGTATGGTTCTTCTTCTTCATGTATGTAAAAATTCCTTCCTCGGTTAAATTAAAAATTATAATTCAATGGCAAGTTTTCAATTTTTGTTTCTCTTTTGCTGTGCATGGATATATAAAAATAAAATAACACATGATCTCAAAAGTTATCAGGGTACAGGATGAACACAACAGAAGAAGCCAAAGGGAAATACAGAAACTAGGAAAAACCAAATGCCAAAGTCCATATTCAATTGTACATAAAATCTAGGTCACTATTTGGAATTCTACACCCAATGCAGCTCCAAACAGGCTAATATCTTAATAATTAAAATGGGATACACTTTTTTTTAAAAAAAAGAGTGGTCTGGATAATGTTCCTTTACAGGATTTACAAAAGAGGCCTATTAAAGCTTTGAATAATTTTATGAGAAAGGATAAAGAAAAAAAAGGAAAAAAAATCAAATTCTAGGGCTTTATTTGAAGGGATTAAAGGTCATGATCATTAAAAGTAAAAGGAAGGAATATAAGGTTGATTTGGTTGATGAAAATTAAAATAGATATGTTGTTATTTCTAGTAACCATTCATGGATTTTTTTTCTGACAGTGGGACTGAAATGATGAGGCTTTGTGGATTTGTTTATATATAAGAAATGGGACGTGGGAAGAAGAGACCAGGCCTTGTATTTGGAGAGAAGCTGTTTCACTTATTAAAATTGTTTATATTTGTTGTGATGAAGGAGGAAATCATGTCTTTTATATATTTGTTTACTATATTTGTACATTTCTATTTTTCTTACTATTTTTTTCTTTTCTGTACATTCTCATCTGTACATGAGCCTTGGTGGCGCAGCAGACTAATGTGCTATTAACTAGCACTAGCTGCCTGCAATTACTGCGAGTTCAAATCTCACCAGGCTCAAGGTTGACTCAGCCTTCCATCCTTTCGAGGTGGGTAAAATGAGGACCCGGATTGTGGAGGCAATAAGCTGACTTTGTATAAAAAAGAACACTGCTTAGGGGGCCCAGAAAGCCCTACTAAGTAGGTATATACAAAAGTATGAAGGCTATTGCTTAATGCATTGTAAGCCACCCTGAGTCTCCGGAGAAGGGCGGCATATAAATCGGACCAATAAACAAACAAACAAACAAATATTTTTCTTTTTTATCTTTTTACTTTTTTTAGTTTGTATTACTTCTTATCTCTGCAACTATAATTTTTAATAAAATTTCTATCAAACAAAATAAAGCTTTCCATTCCAAGTACAGATGGGAATATCCGTCCTCTAGCTATTCTCTGGATACAACATTTCACTGAATATTTCTCTTCTCCATCTAACTGGAAATTTTGAAAGAACGTTGCCTGGAATCCTACCGTCTTCTAAGTTGAGGTCCATGACAATTGGTGAAAAGGGCCCTCATATCACTCAGTGGAATATTATCCCACAACAACCTGCAGAAATTGTGGGTGCTCCCTCACTGGAGGCTTTTAAGAAGAAACTGGACAGCTACTTGTCCAGAATAGAAGAGGGTCTCCTGCTTGAGCAGGGGGTTGGACTAGAAAACCTCCAAGGTCCCTTCCAATTCTGTTATTCTGTTACCCATGCCAACACCATTCTTCACTGAGAGTCCCACTTTTTATTTTTATTTTTAAGCCATGCGTGGGTTTCTGTGCTTGTTTTTTGTAAACTTAAAAACATTGCTAAGTCAATATAGAATGTTGATTATTTGCAGATATTTTTTCTTTTTTTACAGAGCTGCATTGCTACAGGTTCTGCACTTAGGCAGGAAAAACCAAATGCACAGGTACAGAATAGGCCCATGATGGCGAACCTATGGCGCGGGTGCCACAGGTGGCACGCGGAGCCCTATTGGTGGGCACGCGAGCTCAGCTCCTGCACGCATGTGTATGCCAGCCAGCTGATTTTCGGGCCTTCTGGGCCCACCAGAAGTCAGGAAACACACTGTTTCCGGCCTCCGGATGACCTCTGGAGGGGGGGGGAAGGCCGTTTTTGCCCTCCCCAGGCTCCTAGAAAGGCTCTGGAGCCTGAGGAGAGCAAAAAACGGGCCTACTGGGCCCACGTGCCAAAAGCGGGGGGAGCGCGGGGGGGCGGGGCACATAGAATTATGGATGTGGGCACGCATGCGTGTGACCCCACAGCACTCCTCCTGCTTTTGGCACGCGATGGCAAAAAGGTTAGCCATCACTGGAATAGGCGGTACCTGGCTCAACCTGGCTCAACAAGGGGCCTCTAAGGTCCCTTCTGTTATTCTAAATGTATTAACTGTGAGAGAAATCTAGGAGTCCTAATAGACAACCACTCAAGCATGAGCCAGCCAAGTGCTGCAGCTGCCAAAACAGCCAATGCAGTCCTAGACTGCATCCACAGAGGGATAGCATCAAGATCACGTGAAGTGATAGTACTGCTTTATACCACACTAATGGCGCCACACTTGCAATACTGCACCCAAGTTTGGTTATTACAATACAAAAAAGAGAAGAACAAAGATGTTTGTTCCGGGGGCTGGAGGGTAAAATGTATAAAGAATGGTTATGGGAACTGGATACGTCTAGTCTAATGAAGGGAAAGACTAAGGGTGACATGATAGCAGTCTTCCAGTACTTGAGGGATTATCACAAAGAAGAGAGAGTCAATTTATAATCCAAAGTACCTGAGAAAAGGACAAGAAATTACTGTATGGATGGAAGGTCATCAGAGAGAGACCCAACTTAGAAATAAGGAGGACTTTCTCGACAGTGAGAACAATTAATCAGTGGAATAGTTTGACTCTGGAAGTTGTGAGTGCTCCATCATTGGAGGTTTTTAAGAAGAAACTGGACAGCCACTTTGTTGTGGCCCACCAGACTCGGACAATGAGGAGGTTGGGGAGGAACTTGGGCCAGTTCTGGAGTCTGGGGAAGGCTCTGATGGATGCTCTGCATTGGACGCAAAGATAGAGCCAGGGCCGTTCTGACATTTCTCAGCCACGGAAAGGCAGCTGCCTTTGGAGGCTGATATGAGTGAGGAGGAAGAACAGCTGGGGCCTGTTCCAGATACCCGTATGTGCAGAGCAATTAGGAGAGGTGAACAATGGAGGACAAGGAGTCGATTCGGGAAGCAAGGCACACATGGACGCTGAATGACCCTCTCTGGCTGGGGAATAAATAGAAGGAAAGGGGAGTGGTTGTCGTTGGAGACAACAGTTCATATTTCTGAAGATTTTGCTCATTGTGTTTCGTGTATCAAAGACTGCTTGCCAGAACTTAATTTGCAGCCTTTCTCTGGGAGCTCACGGCCTGGCAATTATCGCAAGGCACTGATAAGGTCTGTTGCTGCAGTTAAAGGACTCTTGCATGGGCTTTTTGGTGGATGAATGCAATTAATTCACAAGAGGTAAGTAAAGAGGGTTTTTTCGTGAAAAGAAGTCTGCTTCTTGTTTCTGCTAAGGCTGACATGGTACAGGGTCTTCTGCATGAGCAGGGAGATGGACTAGAAGACCTCCAAGGTCCCTTCCTGCCCTATGATTCTATGTTCTTTTTATTTTTTTTCACTAATTCTGCTGCCTCTAAGGAGTCAAGAGATGAAGAGCAAAAACATCCAATGCCTTTCTGGAGACCCCCAAAGAAGGCCAACTTTGAGTTGTATGTCATAGTTCACCTTCGCTTCCAACAGAATCGTGTCTGATGAGTCAGTGACTGAATACAGGCGATTACTTGTTGCTATGGCAATCATCCATTGTGATCTCCTTGGAAAGAGAGAGAGAGAGAGAGAGAGAAATATTACAGTGCCACGCATCTGGTTTCTCGTGATAAGGGGTAAATGCTTCCCAAAGCGGCATGAACGTCTGAGAGAGAAGTGTAATGGGGTAAAATTAATTCACAGGGACTGTTTCAGCCCAATGCCCTCTTCACTTTGCAATTCCAGTAACAGAGCAGCCATGAATCAAATGCTGTTTGATTTGGTTTCTCTCTCTCTGTATCTCTATGATGCTGTTGGTTTTGCCTTTGATTTCCTGTTTAAATTTAGCCCTAATTCAGATTCATTGAGCGACTTGCTTCCCCCCCAACCCATTTGTACAAATTTTTATTCCTTCAATTGCAAAATTCAAAACAGTGTTTTGTCTTTCATAGATGTTGGAAAGGAGGGCTGGTTTTGAATCTATTCTCTGGATGTAGCCCTACATCCACTGTGCACGTAATACAATTAACACAGAAATGTAGAAATACAGAATAACAGAGTTGGAAGGGGCCTTGGAGGTCCAACCTCCTACTCAAGTAGGAGACCCTTTACCATTCCAGACAAATGACTGTCCAGTCTCTTCTTAAAAGTCTCCAGGGATGGAGCACCCACAGCTTCTGAAGGCAACCTGTTCCATTGGTTGATTGCTCTCACTGTCAGGAAGTTTCTCCTTAATTCCAGGTTGCTTCTCTCCTTGATTAGTTTCCATCTGTTGCTTCTTGTTCTGCCTTCTGGTGCTTTTTGGAAAATAAATTGACCCCCCTCCTCTTTGTAGAAGCCCCTCAAATACTGGGACATTGCTATCACGTCTCCCCTAGTCCTTCTTTTCACTAGACTAGACAGACCCAATTCCTGCAACTGCAATATTACTATCCATTTTGGTGTTGCAATATATAATACTTATGATCACTTATGATTTCATTGCTACTTGTTACTCTTCTTTCTTGCCAGATGCTTAGAAGTGACTTATTTCAGTCCATATTGACTGTTTCTTGATAGTCCTTCAAATCTAGCTCCAGGAGTCTGGATTCAAAATTGGATGTGATGGTGCATAAAAGTGTATGTCTAACAGCTAATTGGCTGTCATTTTCTGTCTTCTGAATTCTTTAAATATTGGATATACAGAACTGCTTATGCACTGTGTGGTACCTTTGAGAAAAAATGCAGAATCCCATTCCAGTCTAAAAATCTGAAATGTGCTCTAGAATTCTATTTATAAGAATTGTGAAGATATGAAAAAAGAAATTGGTGTTGTTCCAATCCCTCCAAAATATGAAGTTACTAGCAACCTGCTTTCTTATGCAAGCAGGCTAAATATGCTAAAATGAAAGACATGCGTAGCATTGCACACGTAGTTGAAAGCCTTTGAATATTCATGTACAGAAGTATTTGGTTTTTAAACATATCCACCAAGTTTCTGTGTTGGGGAAACACATTTTAAGACTGATTCTTCTTTGTCTGTTTGCTTTCACTTGCTTTTAAACGCCATTTCATTTGCTTAATTTTAATTAAATAAAAACATCAAATTCAAAAACTCTTGCAGATAAAACAAAATTTTATTTAGCCTCTAAATACTGCAATATGACTGGTGATGCAATGAAATGAGGGTAAGTTTTTAAATGAACTTAAAGATGGAAGATTTAAAAGGCAAAAGAGCTATGCTAAATCTCAGAGACCTTAAGACCCCCTATTTGGAGGTATAAAATGGTTTCCCAGGTGCTACAACCTGGATGATGTCAGTAGTTCTCCTTCTTTGTTTTTCCATTCATAACTATTTTCGTGCAGCATATCACATCACTTGGAGAGGAGGAGGAGGGACATAAGCTGGAATATATACAAATTGAGACCTTTCCAATATTTTCTTGCTTTTTTCTGAGGAAATGTGGGAAGGACCTGCAACACCCTTCTGTACTAATAAAATATTATTTATATTTTGCAAGTTTCTCATGAATTTCAGCCAAGAGCTTGAAGTGGAAAATAATTCTATTTTCCCCTTTTTTAAATGTCTCTTTTACCTTTTTTTTTTAAAAAAAAATATCCAATATCCAAGTTATTTATTAAAGCCTTTGTTGTCCCGAGACATCTATTCCCACTATAGATTTAGGAATATATAATTGTTCAAAAGCAATGTGTCTAAACTGAAATGGTTCAGGATTCAATGTTTGGTTAAGAACAAGAGAAAGGGCCTGAGGCTGGGTGAGACCAGGAGCCCATCTGGTCAGCCTTCAGAAAATGAATCAGTTGGATGCATCCAAGAAGCTCAGAATCCTGTTGAGAAAGGAAGGTTAGCCCTTTCTTCCCCCCCCCCCCCCCCCAGGCAACTGGGATTTAAAGAAAGCTGACTAGAATTGAAAACAGCCATCAAAATATTGTGGTTCAGTTTTCATGACTTTATTTTACTTTATTATTTTATTTTTATTTTATTGATGTCACAAGACTAATCAATCAATAAACTGCCACTATGACTACTTCACAACTTGATTTTCATTTATTCACATCAGAAGCATCACAATTAAAATAAGGCATGCTATATGACATAACTTTTAAAATATAAAATACAACATTTAAAATATGTACAAATTAAACAGATCTTGCCCCAGAAACTAGCAGCCTTAATTGCATTCTGTCATGGTGCCATGAAATCAAGTGTGCACTGATCAAGACACAAAGGGCAGATATACATATGTGTTGTTGTCTACATGTCACCACAATCGCAAAGGGCAGAAGGCACCAGATAGCCCCATTTGTTCAGAGTGTCTCTTGTTGTACCCATGCACAGTCTATTCAGTGATTTCCATACTTCCCAGCTTTTGCCAGACCCAGGCACCAGCTCCCCTGTTGGTTCCATCCAGTGTGGTTCTCGGTTGGGAGAGGTTTTCTTGTGAGTTACAGCTACTCTGAGTTTCTCCAAGCGCCTGTTGTTGAGTCACCATTGATGGCATCTAGTCGCTTTGTCTTCTGTTTACCTCCTTTTTTTTTTTACTACTTGTGATTTTTCCAATGAGCTACCACTACACAGACTGATTTTATTTCATCAGCTATTGAACATTGTTGTTGCTGTCCAAGGTACCTCCAACCATTCAAAGCCATGAGCTTTTCTTCATTCAGCCTTTCTGCTCTCCCATCTTCCATAGCCCTTGAATGTGAGAAATCATACTCTTGACAATATATTCCATTGTTGTTAGTTTGAGGTATCCGTATTTCAATATTTTGCCTTCTCTGTCATAGTTTTTCTCCATATGGCAGATGGCTTTCTATTTCCTGACTACAGTCACTTTTCCTGTAGATCAGGGTGTTCACCCTTCTCAATTTTAAGACTTGTGGACTTCAAGTCCCAGGATTTTGGGAGTTGAAGTCCACAGGTCTTAAAGTTGTCAAGGGTGGACACTCCAGTGATTGTGAGGATGCAACTTATTTTCATATATGGTGGACTTGTAAGAAAATCAAAGCATTTTGGATAAAAATTTGGTGGGTGATGCAGAATATTTTGAAAAAATGGTTGAAATTTACTCCGCAACTGTTTTTGCTGGGCATAATAGTGGACTGTACATCACTAGAGACTAAACTGATTTTAAACCTATTATTGACAGCTAGGCTGTTGGTTGCACAAAACTGGAAGAAGGATGCTTTGCCTACTATTGAAGAGTGGATACTGAAAGTAGCGAATTTAGTGGAAATGGAAGTGGAAAATATCAGCTTATTTGAAGGACTATACACAAGAAAGATATATATCAGAATGGAGAAGATGGACTGATTATATTCAGAATAAGTATTAGACAAGAAAATATCAAATAGCTAATGAATGAATGTTAGTTTACAGATGTATTACGTTATTGATAGTGGAGTTAAAGTTCTAGGGGGAGATATGTTTAATAGTTTAAGGATAGTTATGTTTGACTAAAGATGCCAATGCTATACCCTGTATTGTGCTCTGGGAAGTCGGGGGAGAGGGGGAGGGAGAAGGGATTGGGAGGGGGGAGGAAGGGGAGGATTTGTTTGTTTGTAAAAATATTTTAAAACTTTTCATAAAAAAAAAGGGTGGACACTCCTGCTGTACATTTTAGGTGCCACTTCTTCCATTCGTTCTCTGATCGTTTGCATTGGGTTGACTTTGCTCACTGATAAAATTTTATGCCCTTTGTTTTGAAGGCAGTGGACCAGCTTTAGTCTTCATTTGATCTTCAAGAAAGGATCCCTTTTCACTGGACCCAACCACCAAAGTGGTCCCATCAGCATATCTCACATGGTTTGATGCTTCTCCCAAATTTCTGCTCTTCCTAGCCTAGTAGTTCAGCATGTAAGTCAAACAGATCCTGTGATAAGACAAAGCCTTGACTCATCCTTTCTCCGTCTTCTTTTCTCATTATTCTTTGGCTGTTCCAAATCCTTTTTGGTTGCTCCCTATTTTTTTCCTCATTATTTCTTCATTCTACAGCTATATCAAGAAGTATGGAAATCGTTGAATAGACTGTACAGGGGTATCCAGAAGCACCTTAAACAAATGGGACTGTCCAGTTGTGTCTGCCTTTTATGATTATGGTGACATGCATACAACACATACCTGCCCTTTGTGCCCTCATCAGTGCACATTTGAGACCTCATAGCACCATGACAGAACACAATTAATGTTGCTAATTTTTGGGCAAAATCTGTTTAACTTGTACACATTTCAATTTTGTATTTTTATATTTTATATCATATAGTATGCCTGATTTTAATTGTGATGCTTCTGACATGAATAAACAAACATCAAGAAGCAGAATGAGGTGAACTGATTCCAATTCATTAATCACTTTCCAGATCAACAGATCCCCCTCTCTGGTGACTGGATCCGCACAGATCATGCCAGGAGAAACTTAGTGAGCTGTTTTGCAACTGCCCTCTTAGTGATCTCCAGCAGGGACTTTGCATTTTTACAGCAGCCACAAACTGGGTCCATATTTTCAGGTGCCAAATAAAGTCTCCCTTTCCGGTCTAGCCACTGGGTGTGTAAAGTTTGGTTTCTTTGCGCCAAAGTATACATTACACATATATAATCAAGGTCTTACCATGTATAGACTGAGAGACAGATGCTTCTCCATCCTCCCAAAAATATTTTCTTAACCACACACACACACATTCTTTCCCATCCCACAAGTTAATTCAAATTATTTGTCCAGGGGAGAGGAAATTGCTCCACGAAGGATACAAGTTTACTACATCTCTACTTTTGGGGTTCCACTGACGTGCTGCAAGAAGACGCGATTGCCTTGCCTCAAAATTACTTTTTTTTGCCTGGGAATTTTGTAGCTTGACGCACCTGCGCTTCCCGCGGGGTTTCCTTGGAATCGGCCGATGGAGACCGGAGGGGGGGGGGGAAGCCGAACAAGAAGCCAAATACCCTTGAATCACTCTCCTTTCCCCAGAGAAGGCTGGCGGCAGCTTCCTCCCTTCTCAACAACCCCAGTCCTCCTCCGCTCCCGCCGGACTGGAGGCATCAACCGCACATTCGCACCAAGAGAGCCGCCCAGAGTTGGTTATAAGATGGGCTATAAATGCTTAAACAAACAAACAAACAACCAAACAACCAGACGGCTTCTCTTGCGGATCATTCCAGCCCGGCCAGTTTTGGAGAGTCTTCCAGAAAGCCAGCCTGGAATAGCTGACCTTGGAGAAGGGGGGGGGGGGGGGTCTCAGCCAGCTTATGAATGAAATTCCAGGGAGGGCCGGGCGGGGCTTCGCTCCTTACGCCGGAGCATCTGGGTACACCTCGCCGGAGCGGGCGGGGGGAGCGCGAGCCGGGCGCCCTGGTTGTTATTCTGATCACGGGCGCCGCTGATTCACAGCCTTGGAGCCGGTCATGAATAGAAGCGGAGACTTTTGACGTCAGAGGGGAGATTTATCAGCAACCCAAAGGGCGAAGAATATTCAGAGCTGCGGGCTGCCAGCCCTCCGCCAGTCTCGCCGGCCATGCTCGCCCGGGAAGGACGCGCCGGGTGCGCCCCAGACTGAGCCAGCCGGACCCGAGATTGTCCAGGTAAAAAGGAGATGGCCCCTCCCTCCCTCCCGCCCTTCCCGGACCCCCAGGAACGCTGCCAAGCGGCCGCCCGCACCAGCCTTGTGCAGGCAACATCCCTGCACAGGCGCCGCCGGGTGGAGGGCATTTCCCCTGGGCGCCGGCGGAGGGAGAGCCCGGGCCGCTGGGGCCGTGTGGCTAGCGGGTGGAGGGGAGCGCGTGGGGCCCGAGGGAAGGCTGGCGTCTCTCCGGCTTTCGCTCTGCCCCACAGCCGCCTCAGCCCCCCGCCAGCGGTTTCCTCCGCCCGGCTGCGGGGTCTCGCGCGGGCCTCCTGGCCGCCCCCTCGCAGGGCAACAGCGGGAGACTTCGGGGCCATTTCCGGATTGCGGGGCGGGCGGGCGGGCGGCAAAGACCCTGAAATGGGCGCCGGTCGTCCTTGAGCGGCGGGAGAGGCAGCAGCGCGGCTCCTCCCGAGCGGCTGGGAGCGAGGCGGGCGCGGGCGGGCGGCCTATCGGGCAGGAAACTCGGTTTCAGCTGGGTCTGTTGCAGCAGCGGAGATCCAGGCGGGGCGGGGGGCGCCGGCCGCAGTTGTGGAGCGGACGCGGCGCTTTCCGTGCTGGAGATCCGAAGGGAGGAGCGACCGCGCTCCAGCCGCCGCCGTGCCTCAGCGGTCAGGACAGACTTTAGGAAGAGCGGCGTGGGGGGAGGGGAGGCCGAGGCTCTCTCCAGCCCCCGGGAAGCCCCGGCTTCAGATTCAAGAAATCGAACCCAAGATTTAAACTCCGAACTCGGGAGAAAGCAAGCGAGGAGCTCTTGGCCATCGTGGGATGCTTTGCCTACCCTTTGGCCGCAGCTAAAAACGGAGCTGGTGATGATGTCACCGCCTCTGCACCCTCCAGGGGAGGGAAATACCTGCTCCCCCAACTCTCCACAAGTATGGCACTAGATATCCCATCCTCCTGGGCGGCAGACATGTAGTGACCCGACACTTCGCGGGGGGAGGGGGCGGTAGGGGAGGGAAAGCAAGGAGGAAGGGAAGAGGAAAAGGATGAGAACTTGTTCCCAGGGCAAAATTTACCTTCTGGTGAAGGAAAAGGCAGCGGATCACAACGTAAAAACCGGGCTCGTTAAGGACCCCTCCCCCCAGGACCTGGAAGGCAAAAGATCCAAGGGAAGGAGCTGGAGGGGGGTGGTGGTAAAGAATAACACCGTTGGAAGGGACCTAGAGGTCTTCTAGTCCAACCCCCGGCTCAAGCGGGAGGCGGCTTCGGCCCGCTTTCCCGGGGACGAGGGGCAGAGCGGCCGGAGATGGCCGGGGCGTTTAGGCTCCCTCTTCCCCTCCTCCCTCTGACTCTCCCGGCCTTCTTCCTCCCGCAGCGATGTTCCCCAACCCGGCCGCCGCCGCCGCCGCCATGGAGGAGCAGTTCCGCCAGCAGCAGCAACAGCAGCAGCGGCTCCTGGTGCTCTTCAACGCCTCTTCGCTGCCGCTGGCCAGTCTCTGGCCGCCCACCCAGCTCTCGACCGCCGCGGGCAGCCCCGCCGTCGCCCTGTCGCCCGCCGCCACCGCGGCCGGAGCGGAGACCGGGGCGGGCGGCGGAGACGCGGCCGCAGCCCTGGCCGCGGCGGGCGCGGTGAGCCCCTGGGACATCGCGCTGTGCGCCGCCGGGACGGTGATGGCGGGCGAGAACGCGCTGGTGCTGGCCGTGCTCTTCTACGCGCCCAGCCTGCGGGCGCCGCCCTTCCTGCTGATCGGCAGCCTGGCGCTGGCGGACCTGCTGGCCGGGCTGGGACTGGTGGTCAACTTCAGCGTGCGGTACCTGGTGCAGCCGCCCAGCGAAGCGGCGACGCTGAGCGCGGCCGGGCTGCTGCTGGCCGCCTTCTCGGCCTCGGTCTGCAGCCTGCTGGCCATCACCGTGGACCGCTACCTGTCGCTCTCCAACGCGCTGACCTACCACTCGGAGCGCACGCGGACCTTCACCGCCGCCTCGCTGCTGCTGCTCTGGCTGGCCTGCCTGGCCGTCGGGCTCCTCCCGCTGCTGGGCTGGAACTGCCTGCGCCAGCCCAGCGCCTGCAGCGTCCTGCGGCCGGTCACCAGGGACAACGCCGCCGTGCTGGCCGTGGCCTTCCTGCTCCTCTTCGCCCTGATGCTGCAGCTCTACGGGCAGATCTGCCGCATCGCCTGCCGGCACGCCCAGCAGATCGCCGTCCAGCACCAGTTCATCGCCAGCGCGCAGGCCACCTCCACGCGCAAGGGACTCTCCACGCTCTCGCTCATCCTGGGCACCTTCGCCCTCTGCTGGGTGCCCTTCGCCATCTACTCCCTGGTGGCCGACGCCTCCTACCCGGCCGTCTACACCTACTCCTTGGCCCTGCCGGCCGCCTGCCACTCGCTCCTCAACCCCATCATCTATGCTTTCCGCAACCCCGAGATCCAGAAGTCTCTGTGGCTGGCTTGCTGCGGCTGCATCCCGGCCGGCTTCGCCTCCCGACCCAGGACGTCCAGCGATGTGTAGAGGTGGGCTGGCCCAGAGGCAGCTGGACGCCGACGCGCCCCCTCCCCTCCACTGCCGCCCCACCCCCGTTTCCTTCTGGATTCTCGCTTCCCGATTCTCTGCGGGAGGAAGGAAAGAAAACCCAGAGCAGAAACACGCGACAGCCGACTTTCTGGGGAACGAAACCCGAGGTCGAGGGGAAAGCAATTCCAGACAGTTGTTTTCTCATATTTGATTTTGCTAAAACAGAGGCAAGAGGCGTCCGACTTTGGCCGGGGGCTCCCTGCCGAAGGAGGAAGCGGCAAGTCGGCCAAAGCGCCGTCCGCGAGGGATTCAGTGGAGGGTAATCGCAAAACGAGGGTCTTTGCCCTTAAGGCCTTTTCTTGAGTCATTCTAAAGTCCCTTCGCGTTTAGTGTACAACCTGGATCTCAGGAGTGGGCGGGGTGGAGGGTCCGAATGGATCCTGAGTTGATTTTTTAAAAAAGTGATATTTTATTGGCAGGAGGGATGATTAACAGTTCTTGTGAGATCTGCCTTCAGGATGGGGAATTGAGGGGAGAAAGGCAAGAAAGGTGGGAGCAGGATGGGTGGTGGGGTCTTGCCCCTCTTTCAAATAAGCCCAGCTTTGGGGGCTGGAGTATGTGTGGTTTGTGGGTGAAAATGCGGCCCAAGCAGCCCATCAGCTGCACCGTTCCGACTTGAGTTGGAATGTAAGATTTAAATGCTCGCTATAGCGGACTCCTTTGCACGGAATACCGCGGTGGGGAAAGCGTAGGCCGTTTAACAGGGACGTCCCCCCCCCCTTTATTTTTGTTTACTCCAATCAGATTTTTCTCTGCTATGCAATATCGAAACCACCTTTCAAAACACACACACACGCACGCACACACGAACACACATACGCACGCAGCCCACAGGCTCACGCGCGATGACGACGAGCCGAGTCGGGCTGGGACGACTGGAGCCAGCCAAAATGGCTTCTCGCCATCCCGCTTCAGCACCTCCGGCGTCGGACAGCTCCCCGCAAGCCGCAGAAGCCGCAGGAGGCCTCCGAAGGCGCCCCCGCGAGTCCAGTTTTTATGGGGGAAACGTGACTTGGGGGGCGGGGCGTGTATTGCGCATGTCAGCCCAGGTAGAACGCGGGGCAGAGACAGAGGAAACCACCCCCCCCCCCGCCACATCCTTCAGTATTGCCTCCGCCCCTCAAGAAGGTTGTGTAATTCATGGGTGGGGGAGAAGGCCTGTTGAGGGACTCCTCCCCCCATTTCCAACAGTGCAAACCCATCTAGGGAGCTACAGGCCTAAAAGCACTTTAAATTCATAATGTCTCACTATGTGAGGCTAAGGCAACCCCCTTTGTATTTGGAGGTACTTTTGAGATAAAGGCAGGGGGCAAAGGAGGCTGACTTACAGTAAAAGCAAAGGGGAGAACCCGGAAACCACAAATAGTTGGTATGACTTCTTAACTACTCTGCCCACCATCCCCATCTGCTATTCTGATTCAAGGGAGGGCCATTCCTCTTTTAAACTGTCAGCTTGATTTAAGTGCCAACAGGCACTTGGAAGAAGAGGGACCTTCAACTTAGCCAGCATGTTCTGTCAACACAAATGTATGTGTGTAACACGTCTGAAGAGCATGTTTTGCTCAAATCTATTTTCTCTGGAATGTGAAATTAGCAAATTGCCCCTTGTCTTTGGTTTTATTTTGACTGTGGAAACGGATGCATTGGGGCCATTTCATAAAGAGACAATGGTGGGGAAAATAATATTTCAGTGAATTTGCGGCCATTTCCTCATTAGCGATTCAAAATTTCTCATGGTGTCACCCAACCATCATTACAACCACTTTCCACCTATCTTCAGTAGCGTTATTTCAGTATAATGATTGTTGGAGATGCTGTAAGTCAGTACAAGAGCCACGGTGGCACAGTGGTTAGCATGCAGTACTGCAGGCTACTTCTACTGACTGCTGGCTGCCTGCAATTTGGCAGTTCAATTCTCACCAGGCCCAAGGCTGACTCAGCCTTCCATCCTTCCAAAGTGGGTAAAATGCAGACCCAAATTGTTGGGGGCAATAGGCTGACTCTGTAAACTGCTTAGAGAGGGCTGTAAAGCACTGTAAAGCAGTATATATGTCTAAATGCTATTGCTATTGCTACAAGCAGTCCTTGTTAGGGTCAAGTTAGTTGTAACAGGGTTACTGAAGAATCCCATTACTGATATACTGTATAAACCAGTCACTTATTACGTTCTGTGAGGGTGTGTGGGAATGATCTTGGCAGACAGGAGGAGGACATATTGCCCAGGCAAATGGTTAATCTGCAGGTTGGGAAAAAAACACAGGAAGCATTTCCTAAGGGACCTTCCCTAGTTTTCCAGAGACTAAAAGAAGAGGAAAAGAGAAATGCTTTCGATCTTGCAAGATTCTATTTAATATAACCTTACAATTTGAAAAAATGCTAATATTCCTGCTGTACTTTTTCTCCGGACCTTCTCAAAACATGCAAGACTGGAAATGTTTTTTCCTCCTCTAATAGGCAGCAGGCCTTCCTCCTGTCTCCCAAGGTCATTCCACATGCCCTCCCGAAATGTGACTAGTGGTGGTTGTGCAATTTCATGTGAGTGATACAAAACTTCATATTTTACAATTTTTTGCAAACACAGCCTGAAAGTTGTGTTTTCTCTGCACTACATCATTATTCTTGCTCTACAGAAATAGCCTCTGATTTTCCTTCCTTAATCAATAGGGGACAATAGGAGTAAAAGAAGGGAGAGAAAGTATCAGTTCAAGGGAAATGCTGAGCTTTGCAGATTTTCAAAATCTAAACAAGAGTAATTTTAAAAAGTGAACTGAGCATGCTCAGTAGTGGTGGAGTGGAGTGCTTTGTGTGGGTTGCAGAAAGGAAGGGCGGAAGGCCCAGCTAGAAAAGAACAACTGGCTGGGATGTTCTACAGAAGCATTCTTGCTGGAGGGAGGTGTCTGCTCTTTGCTCCCACCAAGCAAGCTCTCTTTGATTGGTTGAATTGATCCGTTCTGTTGGGTTTATATCTCAACTTTTGCAGCCTTGTAGGGGCCAGCCAGGGAGGCTGAGAGGAGGTAGGACACCTGTAACATGATGCACAATAGCCCATGTGCAATGATACAGATGCAGCTGCTCATTCTCTTACCCCTCCCTCTTAGGAAACACTACCCTAGCTCAAAGTGCTTGTCCTATTGCTCTCCAAATGTGTTGGATCACAATTCCCACCAGGTCTAGCCAGCATTCAGGTTAGAAGGTTTATAGCTCAGCACCCAGTTTGAAAAGCTGAAAGTTACCCTGCCAAAAAAGTAAAGAAACAGCAAAGTGAAGTTGAATTTTATCATAGAAGCAGATCTTCATTGCTTTATATTTTTTGTGTGTTTCTGAAAGGATGTCTATTTTGTATATGTCAATGACCTCCCACCCTTACACTGGTGTTCAAAACCCAACCAGCTTCTCTTTCCTTTCTCTTCCTTGGCCCTCTCCTCTACAGTTTATCAGGCATCTCTTGGGGACCAGGACACCTCAATTTTGAGAGTGACTGTCCCAGGCATCTGGGAAAAGAGAGAAAGCTACCATACCATTTACATATAAACCTACCACTTCTGGAAAGTCTGGGCAGAAGAATGTGGTTCTGCCGTTTGTGTCCTTACTGCCTTGGGAGGGGCCCTGGAGAAGCCAAGCTGCAGGCAAGTCAATGTCCACCCCACCCCCCCACCTCGCTTCAGTGCTCCTTGTTGAAGGGAGATGTGCACACAGATTCCCCAAAGGGATCAGAAATGCACCACTTGCTAGCTACCATTCCATGCTGGTTGACCCAAGGCCTTGCAATGCACTTTATGGACTATTGGGGTGGGGTGGGGGTGGGCCGGGAGGGGGAGAGCGAGAGGAAAGACACAAGAAATCAATGCTCTTCATTGCACTGCAACTCTATGGTGTATACTATTATACATTTGTCTGTTGAGAGTAAATTATTTTTATTACTGTACATACAATGTTTGTGAATTGTCCAGGAATACTTAAAAGTTATTTTGACAAATAAAATTGAAAAAGAGAGATTAAATTATGGGGCATTGTCCCTAGAAAGTGCCAAAAGGATGTTTGGTTGTTGTCTCATTTAGGTATAAACTCACTGTGGGCAAAAGTCCTGGTTATGTTCAGATGTGGAGACCTTGGTGCTCTCTCTGCTTGGTTGTTTTCTCACAGATGTTTCATTACTCAACTGGGTAACCTCATCAATGCAATCAGGAGTACTGACGATTTAACTAGTTTGGGTAATGAAACATCTGCAAGAAAAAGACCAAGCTCAGAGAGCACCAAGGACCACACACAGTTCATCCCTGAGCTACAAATATTCTCTTCTATTGTATTCAGATGATAGGCTGCTCAACCAACTAGCCAACCACATTTTTAGCTTGGCCTGCTGTGGTGACCAAGGAAATGGGATCATTAACTGCATCAGATAAAGTTAGAGATGTTGCTATTTGACCACTATTTCGGATTTGCTTCCTGTTCTAAAAGTTGGCACGGGGTCTGATCCATCCACCAGGGGTCCCCCAACTCCTCAGCTACAGACCAGTTTTGGTCCCTGGCCTGTTAGGAACCAGGCCGCATAGCAGGAGGTGAACAGTGGACAAGCAAAACTGTGCATGCATAGGATCTAGTTTTGCTGCCCATCTCTTCCTTCCTCCCCCCATGTCCCGATCCTTGGAAAAATTGTCTTCCACAAAACTGGTCCCTAGTGCCAAAAAGTTTGGGGACCACTGCCATACACCATCGATCTAAACTCTCCAGAGACGTGCAAACAGCCCAGCTTATACAAAACCTTCCAGGGATTCAGTCATGTGGTCACAACTGGTTTCTTGACATTCTTGGCCACCCCAACACAGATGCCTTGAACCTCGGAAGGTTCCAAGTTCAAGAGAGCTGGCTGAGAATAAAACTGAAATTTCCATCTGCTTCACTCAAAGTTCTAGAATAAATCATTGATTTTGTCTTAGCCTCTGAACAAAAACGTGCCAGTCTTGAGTAATTTATCCCATCCTCCCCCCCCTCCCCCAGCATACATATCTTCTAGATATTGTTTTGTAAACTGGGATTGAGCTGCTTGGGTTAGTGCTTTGTCAAAATATTTTCGCTTCCATTCCTGGTGCTTCTAGCTGAAGCTGGAAACGAGGGTGAGAAGCTTAAGGGGAAATGTTGTCATAGCAGATGAGCAGATGGTGGAGAACCTTGTTGGGATCTGTTTTGCTGGAGACCAGGTTATGACTCATCAACAGCAGTTGGACCATACCTGCTGGAGATCTTTGCTTGTTTCATCTCTGAGCTACTGTTCCATTTCCTGTTCCATTACCCAAAATGATGTAAGGACTTTCTCTGCATTGTAGCAAAATCCTCAGGATTATTTGGGCAGAGACTGAGCCCCAGGAGCAGACATGATGAGATGGTCCTAGGATAATGGATAAAATAATCCAGAGGTCCAGTTTGTGGCTCTCTGAGCAGAGCAGCACTAAAAGATACTAAGGCAAGGAATTGAAAGCCACACTGGGGAAAAAGGGTGTGTTTAAAATTGTCCACTTATAATGGAGAAATGTCTTCTGCTAACCATTCAGTCATTTCCCCAAAATTGACTTTCAGCAGTTTTAGGGCATCACCCACAGCCATTGTTACAATGCAGGATATGAAGCCTGTTGTCATTACTGTTATTGGCACATTGCAATTTTTGGATGTCTCTAGAAGTTTAAGTCACTAGAGAAGAACTCTTGATCACACACTATGCCTTAGTAGTCCACCCTAAGCCTTCCGAGTCTATACTTAACACAACCTGGGGAGAAGCTCAATTTCCAGAAGCTTTTCCTCTTCAGCTGTTCCTGCTGTATCCCCCTTTAATTGGTGGGTTCTTCAACCTCTCATAAGGCATTGTCCGCACTTCCTCCCATCTCGACTTTTCATGCCCCGTCCTGACACTTACCAAGTTTTGATAAACCAGCAAAATCAGAAAGCCAACTCATTTTTCCCTTCTCCTCCTCCTGCTTCTATTCCTCCCCCCACCCACCCATCTCACACAACACTTGATTTCCACTGCAAAAAAAAAAAAAAAACCCCAGGGAGATCAATAACCACAGGAAATAAATACTCTTAAAATTTTAATTTTCTTTATTGTTATTGTTACCAACATGCATAAAGTGTCAACAGCTTGGATTTATTTTGCACAACATTTCCCGGGGAGAAAACAATGAAAAAAACCATAATTGTTTACTAGCAGCTTTCGGCTGTTGGAATAGGGTTTTGGCTGGGTTGTTTTTTTGTTTTTTTTCTACAGGCAGGAAAAGAAAAAAAGAAAAAGAAAATCCATCTGGAACCATACAGTTTGGTCCTGTTTGGTCAGTGTTGAGTCAAGCAGAACCCACGAGGCTGGGAACAGCTGCTTTACGAATAGCAAAACTCTGTATGGCAGATAGATAGATAGATAGATACAAGTGGCAGACATCTACTGATCTACTGACTATATGCACGTAGTTAGAACAGCACTCCAGTACACAGCAGACAGCACTTTCGGCTACTGCAATTCGTCAGCTTTAGAACAGTGTGAAATCAAATACTTAGAAGCAATGTGCAAACCTCCACATGGCAAGATTTACCCGTTTCCCACCAATCGGTCCCTTTGAAGAGAAATCAAATAATATAACTTTTTCTTTTTAAATGTACTATAATTCATGACACAAGCAGAAGAAATATGAACTCGGCTCACTTGCTTTGTTGGTGTCACATTAATCCACATTGAAAGTAGATTTCAGTAGCGATTTAAGTATGAAAAAGACATGGAGACTCCCTACTTCATGTCAGCAAACTATTAGATAATAGATACATTAAATCTTGATGTCCTACCCCATATGGGAGATACCTGAATGATTGTTGCTGGAAATAAATGAAGTCAAGCTGGGAGAACCTGCAGCCCTCCGATGTTGTTGGACTTCACATCTTCCTTGTGACTCAGTGTTTCTCAATTTAGGGAAGTTTAGGAAGTGGGGACTTCTGGGAGTTGAAGTCCACCCATCTTAAACTTGCCAAGGTTGGGAAACACTGCTCTGAGTGAAAGAACAGATCTATAGCTCGGATACCTTGGACCTTATCAGAGTCTGTAGAAGTTCAGGAAGTTAGAATAAGCAGAAGTGCCCTTTGTATCACTTTTGGTTGTACATCAGTTTTATTTCTCAAAACAAGAATGGAAATATCAGTAGGGATTCTCTAGGAGCTCAGTTCTTCCTTCCTTCAAAGAAACCCAGGCACCCCATAGCCCCAGATGGCCACAAACATCTTGTCAATGAAATTTAGTTATTTTGCCAACAAATTTTGGCACTGGTATTTCAAGCCATTGAGGGTTTTGGAAGATTGGAAATACCTCCCTTTCAGAGGAGGTATTTGCTCTTAAGGGCTCTCCTTCCAAACATATACCTGGTTCCTGATCCTTCCTGTGACCCAATCCTCATTCTGGTAATATCAATTATGACTTTCAGCTAGTTATAGGACCTGGTTGTAGACCCCTATCCCAGGACACTGTCCACCCTGAGTAATATCATACTATGGAACAAGGGAGATAACCTGAACATTAGTTTAGTTGATCCATTTCATTCAAAATGTTAAAAAGTGGAAATGTAACCACTATTTCCTGTTATTAGATGAGCAAACAGTAACTTCTGATGTTCCCCAAAGGCTGGTTGGTCAATCACCACATCAAACATCTCCATGGCTTTTCCACTGTGTCCCAGGTTGGGACATTTTGCAGCTTTTGGCTGCTTCACTTTGTGCAATCCTTTTATTCCCCAAAAGTGCCCTTGGGACTTTATCAAGAAGTTCCCAGGGGTGCTGATGAGTTGCATTGAAGTATGTGCTGAGCAGCCAAGACTTTGGGCCAGCAAAGTTCAACCCACATGTCAGGGGAAACAGCTAAGATCCAGATGTAGAAAGGATGAATCCATCCATCTATCCATCCCTGCAGAAAGAGGAAGGAAAACAGTGTTTCCTCTTCAAATTGTTCTGCCTAAAGAAGTGTTTTAAAACAAGGTGCATTATGAGCAACAGCACGCAACTGGTCTACTAACATCAACTGATTTCAAAATCTAGGACAGTGCCAGGCATGTGTATCCAGATCTGATGCCCTATCACTCTCTTCTCCAAACAATAATCCCAGCAGTTCAAAGAACAGGCATGTGCTGGTGGTTTTCTTGTTGGAGTCCTGTAGCCCTCTGACTCTTCCCTAGAGCCAAAGGATGGTGGGACCTACCTACCAGAAAATCAAACTGGAGAGCTCAGATGCAGGATACAAGTCTAGCAGTGCTCCCATCAATTGGTTGCATCGCTATTTCTCATCCATCCCTCAAAGCTAAGCTTGTGTCAGAGGAGAAATGCCCAAGATGACTGGAGGCCTTTCCTAAAATTGCTGATCACAATCATTTTTAATGTGGCAGATAGAGAAGAAATCTGAAAATGGTACTTGCTTCATTTTAATCAAAATATACTTAAATAAAAAAAAGTGATCAAATCTATTGATCTGATTTTGCCCTGATCCTTCCCCTTTCTTCTTCTCCCAGATCCTAAATTGTGTATCCTTAACAATAACAGGAGTCCTGGTGGCGCAGTGGACTAATTCACTGTCATTAAGATCAGCTGCTTGCAATTACTGCAAGTTCAAATCCCACCAGGCTCAAGGTTGACTCAGCCTTCTATCCTTTCTAAGGTAGGTGAAATGAGGACCCAGATTGTGGGGGCAATAAGCTGACTTTGTATAAATATACAAAAGTATGAAGGCTATTGCTTAACGCATTGTAAGCTGCCCTGAATCTCCGGAGAAGGGCGGCATATAAATCAAATTAAAAAAAAAATAATCCTCTCAGGTCGCCCTCTTCTATAAGGAGCTTAAGGCATTCACGGGGAAGGGAAAGAGAGGAAGTGATGTCACACATGTGATGATATAATTATGCAAATGACATCACTGGAGTTTGTACTAGCCATCTAGAATCGTGTAACAGATAGAAACTTCTATGTTTGATAGAACATCTGTTTCTTTGGCACTAACCGCTCAGGGGGTCAAAGATCTTGCATTTCTTTTGAACCCACATCCTAAACTCACCACATCCTCAATCTGAGGAGCTCCCTTTGCTTGAGTTCTATCCCTCCACCCAGCTGCATCCCACTCCTTGCCAGAGAAGACCCCAAGCTTAGCAATTCTTCCTTTCCCTTTCATACAGTTTTTCTCATTTATCTCCTCTGCTCTAAATTTAGCCCAGGACTGCCAACATTTTCTTTGTTCCTGCCAGGGAAAAAATGACAAGATAACAACATATAATCAGAGAACTAAATCTGCAAAAAGACAGGGTCAATAATCTTTGCTTTCAATTGCACGTTTTATCTCTGAGGAGGACAAAGCCTCCTGCTCTTCTCTGGTAGAGCTAAAGTCCCCTATAGAAGTTGCAACCCACAGACTATGCTGGATTTGGAATTCCTGCAAAAAGACTATTTCAAACATTCAAGATAGCCTCCAATAACTGTCTTCCCATTTTGACTAGGCAGACCCTAGCAAACACTTCATGTTACAATGGCACAGAAAATATTATTTATAACCATCATTGCATCCCCAGTCATGTAATGAAAATTTGGACGCTTGTTATGATGGTTGCAGCATCCCCGGGTCACATGGTAACAATTTCTGACCTTCCCCAAACCAGCTTCTAACAAGCAAAGCCACTGGGGGAAGCCAGATTCTCTTAACAACTTCAGTGAATCACTTAACAGCCATGGCAAAAAAGGTCGTAAAATCGGGCAGATGCAGAAGCTGAAGCTCAAATACTTTGACCACCTAATGAGAAGAGAGGACTCCTTGGAGAGGATGTTCCCTGATGTTGGGAAAGATGGAAGGCAAAAGGAGAAGGGGACGGCAGAAGATGAGATGGTTAGATAGTGTCACAGACGCAATGAACATGAATTTGGGCAAACTCTGGGAGACTCATGGAGGATGGGGGGGCCTGGCGTCCTATGGTCCATGGGGATGTGAAGAGTCGGATATGACTTAGCAACTGAACAACAATTGAACCTAAGAATTCTCTTGCTCCTGTTCATTGTCCTGGAGAGCACTCCCCAAACCCTCTGCCTTTTCCTTGATTCCTAGGAATTTGCTACTTATTTCTCCAAGTCAGCCTTAACAAGGATGTTAAGTTTGAGATAGCTATAGTAGTCTCCCTTTATTTCTTTGTCAGTAAATTTAAATTTAATACAAAATAGTTTGTCGTGGAAGCGACTGCCTGCGGAGGCTCCAGGACTGGGGCTGAAAGGCGAAAGCGGAAGCAGTTGCTCCGTCCCATACTTGGGTAGACCAGGTTGCCCTGATAGACCAGTCTCACTAGAAAAACACTTAACAAGGATGGTTCACCTGCCTGCCATTTTCTCAATTCTCCTTCATCCACCTTGATGTTTCATTTATTAAAATAATTTTGACCTAGTGGGTCTACTGGACAGCACATCAATTTAAAATTCAATCAAAAATTAGGAGAGCCATAAAAAGCAATGATGTATTTATGCCAGATGCCTAAATTAGATGCCTGAATTGATTTGTTTTCTGAGAGTACAGTTTGTTGAGCTATAAACTGATGGAATGCCTGGGCTCATCCCAACGCCAATCCACACACCCCCCCACACAAATTTTAATTAACTTTTATTTAGTTAATACAGTTAATTAAAATTTAATTTTAATTAACTGTAGCCACTATAAATCTTACCTAGTTAAGTGTCTTGTACAAAACCAGCTAGGGATAAGGGATTGATACAAAATCAACCAAGGTGGCAGAACAAAAGGAAAGCCCCCAAACTGCCTTAGCCAATTACTTAAAACTCAAGGATTGAAAATAATGCAAAGAAGTCCTTTCCTATTACACAATAGCAATAGCACTTAAGACTTCACGATGCTTTACAGCCTATCACCCCCAACAATCTGGGTCCTCATTTTACCGACCTCAGAAGAATGGAAAGTTGAGTCAACCTTGAGCCGGCCAGGACTCAATCCCGCTAGTAAAGTTGGAAGAGCTAGGTTTTTTAAGAGGCAGATGTAATTATTTGTTCCTAAGAGCACTCTATTTGATTTTGTTTTTGAATAATCATTATATCACTTCCCATGAAGACAGCCCTGGAAGTGACAGAAGTTTGGGAAAAGGTGACATCTGGTGTCATCAAGAAATGGCAACAACTCCAACTGAAAGGGATAGTCCATTTGTGGAGGCTTAAATGGGACTAAGGACAAGAATATAAGCTATGTTTGAAGGCTTAGGCCCGTGATGGCGAACCTATGGCACGCGTGCCACAGGTGGCACGCAGAGCCCTTTCTGCCGGCACGCCAGCCGTCGGCCCACCCCAGGTCCACCACACATGCGTGCACCTCCAATCGGCCAGCTGGTCTTCTGGTCTCTGCCACGGATGAACAGAAGCAGGGCTTTCCCAGATCTCTGCAGGTTCTGCCTCTCCGTGGCAGGAAAGCAGGAGAAAGCTAGCACACGATGGGGGGAGAAACTGCAAAAATCTGAGGAGGCATGGAAGGCAGGAGGCACTCAATCAGGGGAGGAACTTTGGAGATCGTGGAAGGCAGGAAAACGCTAGGATTCCATGGGGGGAGGAACTTTGGAGATCGTGGAAGGCAGGAAAACGCTAGGATTCCATGGGGGGAGGAACTTTGGAGCTCGTGGAAGGCAGGAAAACGCTAGGATTCCATGGGGGGAGGAACTTTGGAGATCCTGGAAGGCAGGAAAACGCTAGGATTCCATGGGGAGAGGAACTTTGGAGATCCTGGAAGGCAGGAGGCAGCTCTTTAGCACAGCTAAAGCACAGCTCTTTAGCCAGATCTCTCCCCCTTACAAGCGTGGCTCTTTTAAACAGGGAAAGAAGAACGAACACGTTTAGCAGGAAACTTTGGAGTTGCCTGATCATTAGCCAAGCCATCTTGGCAGCGCCATGCACCAGGCGGGGAACAGCTGTCTCACCAGGGAATGGCCGGTACCTAGTTGTCCTCTGGTAAGAGGTATGCCGGCCCACTTGGAAAAAGTGGGGGGGCGCATTGGGGGGGCATGCATGCACAGTGTGGGCGCATGTGTAGAGGGAGCGTGGGAGTTGTCATGCACACATGCATAAATGGGGGCGCGCATTGCATTATGGGTTCCGGCACGCGGGAGAGCGACAGCACACGTGCGCTTAGACTTTTGGCACGCAATGCCAAAAAGGTTCGCCATCACTGGCTTAGGCGGTTCTTCAGCTAATGTGAGTGTGTTGTTCCAAAGGTGCTTTTTCAGGAGGCCACTGGACTTTCTTGTTTTTTCTTTTGAAGACATTTTGCTTCTCATCCAAGAAGCTTCTTCAGCTCTGACAGGATAGTGGGGAATGGAAGGATTTATACTCTACAGACAATGAGTGTGCTGTTTCCTGGTCTGAAGGGGAAATGCAGAAATCCTATCTATTTGATTGGAAATATTTGACTCAAATATTTGACCAGGAAGTAATTCAATGGAACTGCATCTTCACACTGAACCTTTTGAGCAAACCAGCAGATAGAACTGAATGACTTCAAAACTCAGATCCAATTTGGAGATTCAATGGATATTTTGAGCCTTAACAAACATACTTTTTCTCCATTGATTTGAAAATCCAGTTCAAACTATTAAGCTAAATTAAATTAAATGTATTTCCTAAATTGAGTTAAAGTCCAAATTGAGTACAGTGACAATAATCACTGAAGTTTTTAAAGAAGCGACTGGACAGCCATTCGTCCAGAACGTCTAGACCAGAGTCTCCTGCTCAACCAGAGGATTGGACTAGAAAACTTCTCTAATCCTTTCCAACTCTGCTATTCTGTTACATCTGACCAATATCCCGAATTTAAATTTGATTAAGAGTTTCAGATCTCTATTCCGTTCTCTGCTTCTATTTGGGGTTTTTAAGAGAGAGAAAAAAGAAGGACTAGCAAAATTCACAGGCAGAGAGAACTACTCGATGAAAAACCAGACAAAGTGCTGCTGGCTTCAACAATAGTGCAGAAAAGAGACAGCACTGCGGTTATGTAATGGATTCATTTTTCATCCAATTACCAGAGGGAAAGAGGGGGTAAACTACTATGAACGAGAGGGAGAAGAAAAATTAAAGTTCCATGTTGCAAGTTGGGCCTGAGAAGGACCCTATCTACAAAAAGTACTCTTGCTTAATCCAGCAAGCAGATGCTATTCAGCCAAGCTGTAATTCCAATTGAACTAAATTAATCAGCTGTAGTTCGAAAAGGAAAAGTATTTTAATGAAGAGAGAGAGAGAGAGGATAAGAGGGAAAGGGAGAGATAGAGAACTTATCTATCTAAGTAATCACTTTGATCATGCTGCTTCTTATCCCCTCTAGGGCTTTAACTACTGAAGGTTTGTGTAACATGGGCCAGCATCTTTTTGGCAGTGAACATAGGGGACAGGCACTGTGGATAATTAGCAGGAAGCCCCGTGTTTCACAAACAATCCCAGACTCAGGAATGTCATTTAGCAATATTCATCTCTACGTGGCTCATTCAGTCTTCAGATATCTGCAAATTTCCTTCCTTCCTTCCTTCCTTCCTTCCTTCCTTCCTTCCTTCCTTCCTT